>WAAG01040514.1:6626-19275 GCA_013390105.1 Tichodroma muraria
TAGTGAACAGATTTTATGATACCCTGTGGGTATGCAGGTTGTTCTACTGGTACATTCCAGGACATTCAGCAACAGTGACTGAGGTGGAAACCTTTGTTACTTGAATATTCAATTTTGACTTGGCTAACAGTTGTGGTTTGAAGGATTAATTTAAAAAAAAATTAAAATCTCTATCACCCCACTTTTCTTCTCCCCCTGCCTTAAAAGAAATAATGCTTAGTAAGCCACCTTTGGAGGGACAGACAGTGACTGGGACTTGTCATCAGTTGATTTTTGAAAGCCCTGATTCTTAGTTGCTCTACTGACAGGGTACTGAGTAAGTGAAATGCCTAACAAAGATGAAAACGTCTGTCAGAAATATTGCAGCTTCCCCCTGTAGGAGGATGTTTTAAATGTGAAACCTCTCCTTTAAACATTCTGTGTGAAAGCTGCTCAAAGAAAATGTTGAGGTAATATTGCTGTCTATGTTGAACGTTTTTTAACCTTTCAGCTCTTGGTATGCTGCTATCTGTGTGTGAGATCTCAGTGTCTTGGAGAACAACGTGGAAGGCTGAACGTGTGTCCATTTCTATGCATCTAAGGATTTAGTCACAGGCAGCATAGACAGTTATGTAAAATATATCCTGAGGAAAAGTACTATGGCGTAACTCATCTCATGATGAAATTCTTTAAATAAAAATTTAAAATGTTTAGTTGAATCTTTCTGGTGATAGTGAGCTCTGCACCTCTTTCCATGAACTCCAGAATCCTTTAATCTTTTGCATTTGCTGCATCTGCACCTACTTCAAAGCATTGCTGCAGGCTTTGGAAAGGATCCTGGCACACGGTGGGAATAGGGCGGGGATGTGAAATTCTGTCATCACTTGGAAACTGCAGCCATTTCTGAAGTGCCAGTGTGATCTATCTTTACAAAAGGGCGACAGCATTATGCAACTAATTTGGGAATGTAAGGAAACGTGTCAGTACTGGCTGTAGTTTTAGAATTTTTTTTTTTTTTTAAAAACCCAACTAATACTGAGCACTACTTGCCAATATAAGGAGAGAGCTGAATATAGTATGGTAATGATGGCTGGGCATCTATATGGGTGAATGTTAATTTACCTTGTGGTTTTGAAACCAACTGTAACATGATGAACCCTGGATGCAATCCAGCCACTGATGTGAGGGTCTGGTAGCACTGGAATGTTAGAGGGTACTGGAGATGAGCTGGAAAAGAGGGGGTGAAAGTGTTAATTTGAAGAGGCAGGGCTGTGTTATTTTTAATAAAGAAGGTAGTCTGAGTTTTAGCTGTTATCACTTGTCTCTCAACTGGTATTTTAAGAAATAAAATCTACTTTAGGACATGTTAGTTTAGGTGAGCTGACTTAACCTGGTGGAAGTTGAGGATGGTGATGCTTCAACAGAACCAGTCTTATGTTCCTGACACCTGTACCCCAAACCTCCTGCTGACTGCTGTGGCAATGATCCAACTTGTAATGAAAACATTTGTCCTGTTTCAAGACTGATATAGCTGCATGAATACCCCAAAAAAGCATGTAATTCACAGATATCTTGATTTCATATTGCTTTATATTTGAAAAAAATTCAGGCATAAGTCTCAATTATTAATGGCATCTGCTTACCCTGAGTTTTGCTTTAGCATATACAGCTGCTGCTTTGATTTGCAAAACTGCATGATAGTGCTTTTCATTCAAAGAATTTAATTGTGCAAGAAGCTGCAAGGTTTTCATGGTACTTACATTGTGTTTTATTTTAAAGGCCATATTAAGAGCATTTTACAATAAAGTTTCAAAAAAATTAGACATTATAATGTGGTTTAAGCTGCTTCTATGCTAAAGAATTATAGTTCTTGGGATATGAAAGGTGACTAAACTGCTCCTAAAAGTGAAATCCAAGTGCAGTATAGCTTTTTTGCTTTGCAGTGCACTTAAGTGACGAATTCACATGATGCTGGGAACAGAAGGTAATTTTCAAGGTGCTTCCAAAGCTGGAGAAATATAATTGTTTTCTTATACTCAATGAGATTTCAAATAACCTGTAGCGCCTATCTCTCAGTACTGCTGAATCAGTTGGAATAACGTATTTTGAGGATAAAATGCATTTTAAAATGATTGGGCCTCTATGTTTTTACTGTATTACTGCAGTAGTTCTGTTAACTCTTAACATGGTGCTATGTGTCCATGCTTCCAATTAACAAACACCCTAATGCCAGAGGAAGAAGAGCCATCTCCAAGTAAGAGCTGGGAGAAATATGGGTCATAGTGTCCTGAAGTTGTGTTTTTAAATTGGAATGGCACGTTCAATGATTGCAAAATTAACCTATATATCTCAAAATAATTTTCTCTGGAAATTTACCTCCAGTCTTTAGTTGCTGTTGGAAAGGGAAGAACTAGGCTGCACTTTGATCTTCAGTTAATAAACTTGATCTTGGTTTACACTTCCTTCAGTTATGGAAGATCAAAGGACAGGTAAAGCTGGGACCTTGGATTCTGCATGTGTAATGTGATGTTATTTTGTGTTTGGAGTTGGAGGCAGTGCTGTTTCCTCAAGGCGATAAGCTGGGAAGAGGTGGCTGCTGTTGAGCCTTTGTGATAACCACTCTGTTCATGTTATAGATGCTCAAACAGAGTATAATATGTTCATACCTTATAAATTCTCTTACCCCAGTTAGCTGGCAAAGATCAAACAAACAACAACAACAAACCCAATATTGTCCAATGCTTTATTTTTATAAAATCTTCCTATAGCTATTGTAAAATCAATACACAATCTGTAGTAATTGCATTCAAAAAATAGTACATCCTTTTCCTAAAAAACCAAATCATGACACAACAACATGGCCCATGCTGACATGAAATAATTTACCTATAGTACTAGATGTGGCATCATTCATGAGGAACACGCGTTCCTTCTAATTAATTGTGAATATTGCACACACTGACTTGCCCAGGCAAGAACAGATTGAGAATTATTGTACATCTGTACAGTAAGAGATCAGAAAACCATATTCATTCCAGTTTTCTAGCTTTCTGTATAGATGCATTTTGGAAGTATTATAACAGCAATATTACTGTAGACTTTTCAATTGCATGATGAAAATAGGTTTTTGATCTGCAAGCTTTATGCCACAGACATTCTGCTGGGTAACCATATGCAACATAACATTTTTTTTTTTGCATGGCTGTATGAGACATGGAATTAGTAAGTGAAGGATTCTTCAAGCAACAATAAGGACATGGGGAATCAATGCATGCAAAAATTAGAGTTCCTAGATGATTTATATATATATCTCCACACATATATATATCTGCAGTCCTCTAGTTTTTGACTCAGTACATGCACATTGTCGTCAATTATTTTGGCTCTGCACACCCATAGTTTGATTTTTTTTTTGGCATCTGTTTGTTTAACATTTCCTGCATATATCACTTTGTCTGGTATGATGTGATAAAAATGAGTTGGTTGAAGATGGCTGCTATACTACGTTATTAGAGGAGAAGATTGCAAATACAATTTTACCACCTGCTCATATCTGGTTTTTCCTTTTCTTTTTTAATTTCCCAGATTGGTGTGCTTTGGTAAGAACTGCTTGCTTTCTCTCCTGAAGGCTGCAAAAGCTGATCTTGTAAGCAGAGCATTGGAAGAATCTAAGAAACATCAGGGTTGTAGGACTTGCTGGTTTTGTACTGTGCCAACAAAATATGGCTTGGTGGGCTCAGCTACCCCGAAGTAGGAGAGGTGTGGCTGTGAAGACCCCCTGGGAATCCTGGGCACTGTAGGCACAAACCCTTGGCAAATATTCCACCACAGATGCTGAATGAGCAGAAAAGCTTCTTTTGGTGCCATTGCCACTGCTGAGCTAGCAGAGGGGAATATCACCCAAAATTCAGCACTTCCTGCAGTGAGAGCTTTCTTTAGATCTGTGCTGAGCACATCCAGGAAGCAGCATTTAGTGTGGCCTCTTGTGGGGCTAGTGACACCCTGTATTATCTGTCCATGAAAGTAAAAATGTTTTGAGGAAAATAAAAAATCCCATTTTTCTTTGTCTCATGAGGTAACGTAGGAACAGCTGTTACAAGAACATGCAGAAATGTGGAGCCTCTGGCTGAGAAAAAAAAGACTGGAACTTTGGGTTTTGCCAGTTCCAACTTAATGAGTGGTTTTGAAGCAGAATTGTTCCAGGGAAGGGCTGATAATATAAAAATATATCTGGTAAGTTGGTTTGGTTTTGCTGTAAATTTGTAGTAGGAAAAAAAGGAAAAAGAAATGCGGGACTGCTGTGAGTCAAATTTTCTGTCTCTTGACCATCTTAGCAATTTGAATAGATACTCTCTTTTGAATGTCTGGCATTCCTAATTGTTGCTGTAGCTAATTTGTCTTGTCTTTTTCATATTATTTTATTACTTTGTCTGATAAAGTATATGCTTGTATTTGAAAATAGTGACGTGTAGCTCTTTATCATTTACTTTTTAATGATGTTTTTTGCAGATTTACCTGGTAATTAGTGCCAAGAAAAATTTTCTCAGCTGTTTTTCTACAGTTGAGTGCTATCTCTCCTCTCTGGGTACTTTATGAGCTCAGGAGGTCTTTACTGTTGTCTCAGAAGGTCTGGAAGGCAAAGATTAAATTTCACTGAGGTCTAATCAGATTTTCATAAAGTTGAGCCAGAAAATGAGGTTGCTTCTGTCTCAGTTTTTTGACCAGTTTGCTCTTTATTTTTTTTAAATTGCATCTCTGATTCCCTTGCTCTGGTGATCACACACTGGAGTCACAACATGGTCTCCTCAAGAGAGCAAAGATGCAGAGAGGGCTGCTGAGGAGCTCAATGCACTGGCAGAGTTCTTGTTCTGATATTTTTGTGGCACCTTTTCAAGTGTGAACTGGAAGAGCAGGGAATATGAGTTCTTGACTGCTGTTGCTGATTTTCCTGGTGTAACTACGGTGACGGTCTGTAAACCTCTCCGAAGAAAACCGGAGTCACAGCGGAAAGGCCAAGTGAGCAGACCTGTGTGATGTCTCTCACTGAGCACAGGTGGGCACAGCACTGCTGGGGGAGCTTCTGCAGCCCTGCACCGTGCAGTGCAGCTTCTCTGGGCACAGCACCTGCAGCAGGACGAGGTCTGTGCTCTGGGGCAGTTCAGAGTGTGAGTCCAAAGCACAAGACTTCACAGCGCCGGTCAGAAGCTGCTGCTCTCCAGCTGGCACTCACCTGACTGGGGAACTAATTTGTTCATTGTCCACTAGAAATGCTTAACATTTTTCAGTTTTCTTTAAGTCCTACTCTTTGGAACTGAGATAACAGATAAGAAGTGTGAGGTGCTGCTTTTCTGGTATCCATGGCACAACTCCTACTTCCTTCAACAAAGCTAAGCTCTCTGTCTTCCCTGTCCTTCTATTTTTCCACTTGTTTCTCTTGGGTTTCTCCCCTGCTTTCTGCTGAAGGATTTCTCCAATGCAGGCAGAAAAGGGAAGGTGGTATGTATGTTCTCAGGGTATTTATTAGGTGCAACAGTGATGAATCAAATGGTCATGGGAGCCAAATATGTAATTCTATTAAACTTTTGACCAGCTATTTAGCTACATGGGATTTTAGGTGGTTGGATAAAAGAGATATGCAACAGGAGCAGAGGGTGGAGGTGGGAGAAGAAACCAACATTTTCTTTCAAAGGCTATTCTTGCCCTGCTGATTCACGGAAAAGCAAACCAGTAGAATGAATGCGTCACTAAATCTACAAATGTCCTCAAAGGCAATCATATCTAACCATTAGGAGGAATAATTTAAAGATGTATCTTTTTATGCTGATGCCAGAAGTCCACCTGTGTGCTAGTGCTCAGTACTGAATTATTTGCCTCCTTGATGTATAAGGGTCAATTTTTCTCTACAGATTTTACTCATTTAGACCCAGGAACCATTAGCTTTTCTGGGATGAGTTGTCACATCTGTGTTCTCGGGCGACAGGTTTGTCACCCAGCAGGCTGCTTGTGATAGCTGTCCTGCCCAGGAGAGCTGTGTGACAGCAGGCAGGCAGCACTGCAGGGGCACAGCTGCAGTGATGTGAGATGCTGTGTGCTCCTAACATCCCTCCTGCTTTCTGCTGAGTGCATCCCTGGGAGCAGCTTGTGTAGATAACTGACCTGCATCTTTGTGTTTGTTTCCATCCTCACTCTTCAAACACTGTAGAATTGAAATTATGAACAAACCCGCCTGGCAAACTTGGCAGATTCTCACTTTATTCATGAAGGCAGATCTAATGTTCCCTGACAAATTGTTCCAGAGAAACTGCCTTGTGAAATACAGGATCTGCCAGTTCCTTCATACCAAACCATATTTCTATTAGGACACGGAGTTAATGGTTCACAGGAAAGTACAATGCTTGGTGCGGAGTGAATCTGAAATCATTTAGCATACTTGATTGGTAACTGAGCTAACTATCCTGTGAGTGCATTGGCTGCCATCTGTCCATTTACTTGACAGTCTTGGAGGGGGGATAATCTTGAGAGCTGGCATGGGTCCAGTCTGCCGCAGGTCTGCTTTCTAGTGTTTTTGTAGCAGATGTTGTGCCACATGCCCAAAGCTGCTGCCTGTAAGCTGCTGTGTGCTCAAATTTTTAATTTTGGGGGGTGGCTGACTGTCTTTGACACAAGATTTGCATTTGTCTTAGCAGCTCCTTATGGAGTGCCTTTTTTATAAATGATAATCTGATAAAAGAGCCAGAGCTGAAACCTTGAGGTCTCTGTCACAGGATTTCTGATGGGTACAGTGGACACTGGATTGGACCCTGACTTGCCAGATGCTAATGTATTTTTTTAACCTTTTAATGGTGTGTATTTGAAAGTATGACACTTCTAAAACATTTAGCATGGAATTAGGGAGCCCTCAAGTTGGCACTGTGGTTTTAAGTAATTCAATAGTCCTTGCTTATCTAAGATGATCCAAAACTATTCATATACGTAGATCCTTGCCTGTTATGCACAAAGAAAAACCAGAAGTTACACCGAATTTTTCCTCCCCTGTTATCTTCCATAGGTAACATTATTCTGCTGAAAGACAGTTGGTCCTAAATTAATGTAAATCAGCCAAGGTAAGGTGAAGCTTTAGGAACTGTTGTGTTTTTTCAATTCCATGATTAAAATGCTTTGCTCCTCCTGTGCAGCTTGGTGGTTGTCAGCAGAGTAGCAGGAGGGAATTATCATCTTGCTGCAGCAACCCCTGCTGCTGCTGATAGGGAAGATTTCTTCTTCTCTCATTCTTGCTTTTCATTAAGAAAAAGCAAAAGGGGGAAAAAGTCAATTGGGCAACGCAACATGATGGATCTTAGTGCATTTTCTACATGTCATCCATTTCAAGAGGTTTGCTATATGAAACTGCTAACTGCTGAGTTATCCACAGCATCTTTCTTCCATCCTGGTCTATATTTCCACTTGATCTCTTTGTTTTGGACTGCCTGGATGAGTTCTTGGAGGATGACAAATGATGTGACTGTGCCTGTTCAGCTCTAAAGCAACTGCCCATAGATTTGCTTCTGACTGCGTATGTAAATAAAATATAGTACAATAGGTGACCTATTTTTTCTGTTAGGCATGGGAAACTTTACAATCTCAGTAATTAATTTATCACCTTTCAGAGGAAAACTTTTAGGATGTTTTTTTCAGTTTTTCAGCATGCAGCGTAATTTGCCTTTGTACTGTGTCCGTGCTTCTTTGAGCTTCAAGTGTTTGGTTCGGAGTCTCTGCTTTTGACAACGTTAAAGGTGTATAAAATAAAAACGTGATTACAGCACTCAATCTTCTTAATTAGTTTCTATTGTTCAGTCTGTTAAATGCCATTTACCTGTCAGGGAAATGCATCCCATGTGCAGGGAACACTGCTGGAGTGCTGCAGAAGTGATAGGTTTTGAATATCTTGAGTTTTGGGAAAGGCCTTCATAATATCTCTAACTAGAATACTGACTAGGTAGTTAATCATAATCTAGGATCTCAGGCTGAGAAATGCTCCTAGTTCATGCTGTGTGTGCTGACATCTGTTACTCAGCAACAAATGTCACTCTCTTCCCAGATGAGTTATTAGCAAATGTTAAAAAGACAGGTATACAGTAAAAGTTTAATGTCTATGAAATGACCTGTGAGGCTGAAAATGCCTTAGCATATGGATTATAATTTTGAGTAATAAAGAGATGAGCATTCCAGAGTATTTATGGTGATTAAAAAAATAATACTGCTGCCATGTAAAAAAGAAGCAAAGAATTCAATTTACTGTTCTGACAATGCACTCTTTACAAATGTACATGCTATAGTTTTTGGAGGCATTTAGTTGAACAAGGCAACAAATGTTTTCTGGGAAATAACATGAGGCAATGTATTTGTCTACAGCTGAAAACGTGTAGTTGCTTTCCTAAGGCTTGGAAGCAATCTTGCTAAAGCAGAACAAGAAACTTTTACAATATCAAGATACCGGTAGAGAGTGGACAGAAAAACTTCATTTGAGTAAGGTGAAGATATGACATTTATTGACCTTTATACGACAAAATACTTCACTTTTCTGTAACTACCAGCATAAGAATAGAGTTAGAGCAAGCTCTAGCTGTCACAAGTATTTTATTTCCCATACAATGCATAGTTTAAGTTACATAAAAACAAGTATCTGCAGTATTTCTCTAAAATACAGACATTAAATTCTACAATATTTGCATCAGGACAGCTTCTCCTGTTCTTACCTGTTAAATGCAGAGACAGATGTTGGCAGTTCTGGTGCGCCAGTGTACAGCAGAGCTTGTGCCAGTGCTCCAGGATGCAGCACCTCTCTTTGTGCTGGGTGTGCATTGGGATAGATAATGAATGAGACCTGATTAATCATGGTCAAGGTAGTTTGGAGGACAGGCAATAAAAGCAGAGCTTGAAAGTTTTTATAAATAAAGCTGTGTAGAAGACTTACTTTATCTTCTATCCATCCTCCTAATCCTAAAGTCAGGCACTCTCCCTCCTCTTTTCTCCATTGCTTAGCAACACTTATGGGTGAACTTAAAGCAGAGCTTTGTTCCCAGATGTGATTTTAGTAATATTTGCAGGCTTAGCAGTTCTGAGATGTGAAAATCAGCCCCCTTCCTCCCCACCACTATTAGCCTAGTTCACTAAATAGTCTTGTTCTCTCCTGCACCCCAGGCATGTTTCAGTTTTTGTCTCTACTGTTTTGATCTAACCAAGAGTTGTGGAAAGAGGGGGGAGGTTCAAATAAAGCTTTTAATTATGGAGGACACACAATGAATGTGCACAACGAAGCTGCGTGTTGGGAATAGAATTGAAGTGTAAATGCAGAATGGACAAGAAAAGAACTGTTATTTCTCTCAACTCAATTTGGTTTTTTTTTGAAGTTGAGATTGAATAAATGGCATTTTTCATGCCAGTGTTTACGTGCTGAATTGGTATGACCAACTGCATATTACAATATAGCCTTGAACAATCACTTTAAGTAGGGAGAAGCTACAGTAGCTAATTGCTTCCTACACAGTTTTTCTATTTTTGGTGATACAGTGACATATCAGCACTTCCTAGAAATGTTCAGTTTGCCAGGCTAATCTGCATCTGTATTTAGTCCTGCTTCTGGAGGATGATCTGGTTAATCCATTCTGTTTCCTCTTGTTTTCACTGGCTGCTTTTCTGTATTTCACTATACTTTGAGTTATTGGGAGGGTTTTGTGTGTGTTTTCTTCTGCAAGCCAGAAGATGTTAATGCACGCCTCTTTGATCTTACAGGCAAGCTAGATCACTCACCAAGGAGACTTCTGTTGAAATGCAAACATTTCCACTGAAGTCTCTCTCAATTTATGTGCAGAACACTATGTTTATATGTAAAAACTGGTGGTAAGTCTTCAAGGGTTCTATTGCTTCAACAGTGCCTTAACCACCTTGCTGGTATTCCACTGAAAAGTTCCTATGTTTTGAAATGGAAGACTTCCCAGGCATGGAAAACCTTGGAGCTTTTGCAAGGCAGAATGATCTTATGTCAAGTCCTTTATATTTAGGCGCTGCTCATGGATTTTGAGGTTGATGTTCCAGCTGAATTACCTGCCTTGTGAAATCAATAATTTTGGGGGGGCTGTTGCCCAGAGAGGATGGAGTGCATGCTCATGTGTTTCCTCAGCTCCAAGACAACTAATGAAATAAGCCACTTTAAAAAAAAAAAGCATGTAAACTGCAGTGGAAAATTGTCTAGCTTTTTTTTTCAGATAGTCCCAAAGATTCTGGGAAAAGGCTGTGGAATTTCTTTGACTTAGAAAATTGTAATATATCTGTAATCCACTCGATTCAATTTGTTTGGTTAGAAATCAAATTAAAATCGGAGTTACTGTGCGTTCTCTGTGTTTTGTCACAGAGCTTTGCTGTAGGATCCTGTCCTTTCAACAGGAGGATGAATTAATAAAGTCCTATGTATCCCTAGGTGAAATATTTATGAAATAATAGGATGCCTTGAAAGCGTTTATGACAGGAGTACTGAAGAACTTCGTAATTCTTTACTCTGGCTCCCGTGTGCCAGCTAGTGTGTTCCTACTGCTGCACCTTGTTTCTTCAAGGAAAGTGTGTTATTCCCTTTATAATCTTTTATGGTAGCTGTGTGGTTTTTTTATTTAAGTGTTGGTTGTTATGAGGAAAAGCCAAACAAAAAAAAAAGGAAAAGAAAAAGGATTCAGAAGGTGAGTTGACTCTTTTGTCTGAGAAAAGTGAGAAAGCAAGCCAGCTTTGTATCATTCTTAACACGTGAAATTGATACAAATACTGGTTTTGATTTTTGATTAGTTGTTTAAATGTGTGCCTAGGAGTTGCTCCAGACTGAGGTTCTTCAGGTGTATTCTCCCTGTTACCACAGGTGGTGGTTCAAATGTTTGCCAGGTGTTGTATTTGCCCAGGATGTCTGCTATGGGGGTACCCTTGCAGTTCCAGTTTCTTTCCCTATGTTTGTTTTCATCCCCAAGTGTTTCTGTTGCTGACAGAATATTACTTTTCTTAGTGCAGTTCTCTGTATTGCATCTTTAAGGCAAGGTGTCCTTCTCCCCCAAATCATCACCAACACCTTCCCATGCCCACCCACCAGAAAGAAAGGCACAAAAAATCCCCAAAGCTTGAGGGATGCATTTTTAAGCAGAATAATAAAACAGCAGGCCCATTTCTTGGTGTAATATGAGATGAATGATTTTTACTAGTGCAAAATGCTCACTTCCTCAGAAAATGCAGAAACGGGCATAGTCCTGGCAGTTTTGTGTGCTGTACTCGTCTTGTGTATTGAGGCATTTTGATGCACTGCGGAACTGAGTTGAGTTTTCCTATCCTTTTGTCTTAAGAGTATCTAGTTAGAAGACAGAGGTGATAGCCTCTGAATGAAGAAAAATCATGCATTTTTTTAATGCAGTATAATCCTACCATGTTTCCTGATTCATGAAAGTGCAGTCAGACAGCAGAATGTCTGAATCTTCTTCTCCTGATGTCCCTGTACGTGAATGCTGCTTTTTCAAGAGTTAATTGAAGACTGAAGATGCCACTTGCTATGTATTTGTACTGTTGTCCAAATTTGGTCCGATAGTGATGGACAAATAAAATAGTTGCTCTGTTGTTCTCACATTCTTTTGGTAGAAGTGGTTTTCAAAGGGAGATGTTAAACAGTCTTTGGATTAGTGTCCTCTAATCTACCTAAACAGCTGTAGGAGTTACAATGTTTGTACATGAAACCTCAAAGCCAAAGGGACCTGTTAATTTCTTTACAACAGCTGATGCTTTGAAAGTGAAAATCACTATTACTGTTAATGTTTTTAAAAAATTTTTTCATTAGGTGCTGATTTAACTTTTAGCCAGAATACATTAGGAATTGCACAGCTGGGCTGGTGTGAATGAAGAGTAGAACATTTTTACAAATATCTACCCAGCAATCACTTGCTTGAAAGCAGATAAAGGGGTTGGGGTGCTGCTGGAACCAGTTCTCCCTTGTCACAGCCCAGTGGAACACCAGAAGCTCACCGGCTGCTTTGCACTGTTAGGTAAGATGAGGCACAGTGGTGGTGATAAGGCTGAAGATAAAGCAATTAAGTTATGCTTTTCATGTTCAAAGCACTTTAAAGACAGTATAAAATTAATCTGTACCACAGCCTGATTAAATATTCCAAGTGGTCGCCAACACAGTTGCTGTCATTACCAGCACTTTCCAGATGATGGGATACTTTGTCTTTATCCTTTGAGTTGCTGCTGCACTTTGTCCAAATCTTGCTGACTTTGCCATTCTGGAAGAAACCCTGAAAAACACCCCATTTATTTGGAATAAAATTAAACTTGGTTCATTTTGAACATGTGTAAAAAAAGGCGTGGAAAACCAGGACTGGAAAAGTAAGTGGGGAAATTTGAATACTGTTGTCTGAGTGAAACCTTGAGGATTGCAGTGGACTACCCCTTGTATCCTTTTTGTTCTTTGTACTAAGGGCCTGGATTAAGTTGATGGTAATTGTAAACCAGGATTATTCAGCTTTTTGGGGAAGGATCCTAAACACCTGGACTGTAAAATATGGTTGTCATGCCAGGTGCTTCCAAAGTGCGAGTGTGTGTCCCCTATAATCTCATCACTGCTCCTATTTTTTTTTTTTTTTTTTTTTTTTTAAAAATTTTTTCTTGG
>WAAG01040526.1:0-14980 GCA_013390105.1 Tichodroma muraria
GACAAGGTGTTTTCAACCTAGAATACACAAAGCTACATCATTGTTGAGAGCGGTTATATCCTGCAGTTTGCTTGGGAAAGCTCCATGTGATCCTAGCAAAAAAAATTGCCCAAGATGGGGCTAAAAATCTGATCCAGTGAAGCTGATTTTGATTCAGCTCTGATGGAAAACAACTGGAGACTCAATGGTAGCAGAGGGCCTACAGTACTCATAACGAGACCCTGATAATAGAATGTAAATGGTATCCTGTGACTAAAAGCAAGAGAAAACACTGCTGCAGTTAACTATAAAACATATTTGTCATAATTTAATGCTATGAATATGGGCTCTCCAGCTTAAAACAAATTCTTTCCAGATGAAGCAGCAAAATAATACAAAATGTATTTTGCTCCAGTGTTCCACCATACATGAACAGAAAAACAATGAGAAGCCAATTTCAGTGGCTGATACTATCCTCACAAATAAAATATAATCTGTAATCAAAAAAAGTAATTGGCACACTACTTAATTACTGCAAAATACATTCTTCAAATAACAGCGTGACCTGATGAAATAAACAGGTTTTAACATGCAAACATCATTTTTCTCCCTCTGCCAAGTGTCCTTAAGAACTACTGTTTAGCTTGCAAAATAGCTGCTACAATCTGACTGGTGTTGGTAAAACCTGATTTCTCCATAATGCATCTCCAAGTTTCCCATTAGCAGCCAACTGACAATGAGTGTAAACAACAAACAGAAAAACATCTATATTCCATTACACATCAGGAGTGATTGTATAAGAATATAACATAATACCAGAGTTTTGGTGCTGCCCTGATTTTTTCAAGTTTTCTAAAAGCCTTCTGTGTTTGCATTTTTCTACCGAACTTTCTCACACACTTTGTGTAAATAACTTATTGTTTACATTCTTTTATGGAGGAGGAGAAAGTTGATGACTGTTGGGTTGACCAGTGGCATTGGAAAGGTGGCACTGTCATCCTCCAATGCCCTTGGATTTTGTACATAAGGAGATGGAGTCAAGAGATTAAAAGTCTTTTTTGTCTTGGAACGAGCTGTCATCCATGTCATGCTGTTTTGTGTCTAGAACATTTATGGAATTCTGCCACGTGAGAAAACAAACTGGTCACTTCCTTCTCTCCAACACCAAATAGAGGCACTACACATCCTCCTCCAGGAATACGTTGCCAGCTTTTAAGTTTTGCTACTCAGTGGAGCAGCTTTTTGATACACATGAAAGGAGAGTGAAAACAGAGGATTATCTGTTTAAAGATGGATTTTACACTACCTGAAGTTCTCCAGTTTAGAGTTCAACACATTTTAAGTTTTATTCACACACAAGATGTTGTCTTCTTCCCTTCTACTTGTCTACCTCATTCCAGATGTTACTTCTCTAAAATTATATTTCAACTGATTATTCAACATTTACTTGTCACCAGTGCAGAAAAGAAACTGCTAAAAATGCAGGTATTTAAATTCTAAGTACAGCATAAAAATTAGTGCTGTATGACAGTCATCACAGGATACATTCTCTAAACAACAAGACAGATTTTCTTTATGAAGCAAATCCAACTTGGTTCTTCCATGTTTGTTTTATTAAATAAAACTGTGGCATGGTTGTCTATCTGAAGTACAATTCACTCTTTATTAACTCTAATAAAATAAATGGCCTCGGAATGCCAGATGTGCATCTGTTGTGCATCTTTGCATTTTGCATTGCACATCTTTGTTTCTCACCAACTCATGTCCTTGAGCTTATTTCACTGAGGCAACAGATACAGACAGAAGAATTGGGAGCAGGAAATAAACTGTGATATGGGTTAAAAGAGCAACACACTGCTTTGAGAATATTTGGCCTTATGACAGTAGTGTCTTTAAATGTGTGCTGACCTAAAATCCTATGGTTTAAGGGCACCACGTTGTATTACAAACAGAAAGGTCTGGCTCTTCACAAATTGCACACTGCTGGCCAGCTCTGCGAACAGAAATGTTCACACATCTCCTGTACAGTACAAACAGTGTGTACAAAAGTACCACCAGTGAAGGTTTTAAAAACTCCTAACAGGAACTAAAACAGTCTCACAGAACAACCAACACAGAGTACAGTCAGGAAACTAGGATAACTGCATTTTTTCCAATGGAAAAGAGCTATTTCTGGGGAAATGTCTAGAAGTTTACACGAATGAGCCTCCTAACCTTTCTTTCAGTAAACCTGCTGTTGAATGATTTATGAAAAGAAACTTTCCATTCAGCGAGGCCCAGAATTAGAGATGTGTTTCTACCTTAACTTTTCCTGTCATGCACATATTAGTCAGATTTTAACTACATCAGTAAAGGTGATCTCAGTCACTGGTACACCATTTCACAGAATATTCTGAGTTGGAAGGGACCCAAGAGCATCGAGTCTGATTCTTAAGTGAATGGCCCATACAGAGATCAAACCCACAACACCTTTGGTATTGTTAACACCATGCTCTGACCAACTGAGCTAATCTCCGGGTCATTGGTTCACGGGAATGGCCTGAAGTTGTGTCAGGGGAGGTTTAGGTTAGGTACTAGAAAAAGGTTCTTGCCCCAGAGGGTGGCTGGGCACTGGAACAGGCTCCCCAAGGCAGTGGTCGCAGCACCAAGCCTGACAGAACAAGAATTGTTTGGACAACACTATTGGGCACACAGTGGGATTCTTGGGTTTGACCTGTGCAGGGTCAGGAATTGGACTCAATGATCCCTGTGGGTCCTTTCCAGCTCAGCAGATTCTGTGATACCACATCCTGGAAAAGAAGTGCTTGAATGTAACTTCAAGCCCATGTCAGAAAGGAACTGTACAGGAGAGAAAAAGCTAAAATCTTAAGTCTCCTGACCTCTAAGTTCCTGTGTCTGCCAAATGTACATTAGCTCTGCTTAACATGAAAAAAGCTGGAGTCCTGTCAGCACCTATTCACTCAAGTCTTAAAACAACTAAGGATAAAACAGTTAAGAGAATGAACTCAGCCACACCCTCTGCAAACCTCACAGCTTCTCATGCTGGTGTGGGATCCAAAGAGAAACAACCTGAGTGTTACAACGTGAAATGGATAAACGCTTCATTTGACAATTAAAATGAGCATGATCTTCCACAGCAAACACCAGCACCCCCCCACACCTTTCAGGTGACTCAATCATTTCAAACAAATCGGGGATGCTTCAAACCATACAAAAGAAATGGGAACAGCAGGAGTTCCCCAGTGTTAAAAATACCTCAAAAAAGCCTTTTCTTCCTCCCAAATACCCACTGTACAGCACTTTGGGCAGCTAGCCAAAACCTTGTCTCTAAGTAGCTGTAGAGTGATTTAGAGATGTATTTTAATACTTTTACTGCTCTTTAAAAATCAACAAAATAATACATTTATTGCACCTTAATAATACACATCTGAGAAGTTAACACCGTTAAAAAATCTTTCTAGCCTTCCTGTTGTATAATAAGTCATTCCAAATATGCACAGTAATTTCTAGAATTTTATTAAAATACTTTGCTGCTATGGGATCATTTCACACAACAGAAAGTCATTATCCAGAATTAGACCACACTCAGCTACAATCTGGGGAAAAGCTGATTTGTAAAGTAATACTCTGAAGTACCAAGGTTTTCTGAGTTTGAACATTTTTCAAATATTAGAAACACCTTCAAAATTCTGAAAGTCATGAGGAAGGATAAGTGCTAAACCTTAATTCTCTCTGACATGCCCCTTGACAGTCTGATCTTGTTCAACATGGAGCATTTGTGCTTAGGAACATTATGAATTGTCACCCTAATCTATTGGCAACACTTTGCCACACAAGAAGAACAACCTGCTCAGGAGACAGAAGAGCCATCTATCTGTTACAAGCACTTTGCACATCTCCCATTCTGACAGCTGCGGTGGGCAGCAGCTCTTCTCACCACACTCCAGGTCCAGAATTATTCATTGTATTTCTCAGGCTGCCTAAAGACAGGAACTAGTCACTTTGAGGACTCTACAAGCCTGAATATTGACTCTTACAATGCAGTCCTTCAATTAGCAGGCATCACTGCTCAAGGGGAGCTAACTGTTGGCTCTATTTTATTCTTTTTACAACAGAATAATTCATTCTGTAAATTGTAAATTACATTTCTCCTCACAGTCTACACTAGATATTGCATACCGCCTGCATTACAGAAATCCATAATTTTTTTTTTTTTCTGAAGATCTTACTAGAAACAGCTCTAGAGAAAACATTGCCATTTGAGATCAATTACTTCTGCCTCCCATTAGTGTCCTAGCTACAGTCACTTATTGATTGTCTTTTAAGTATGATTTTAATTTTATTATGTCTATGTGGGATTAAATACATATTTAAAACATTGAGTTAACTAAAAAATAATTATTAAAATCAGTATATGCAGTTGCAATGCTACAAACACGACTTTGAAAGGCAAAATAAAGTAAGGTTTCCTGTTTTCTTAGCCTGACAAAATGTTGATATTGAGAAGATTCTTATGGTGACATTTTCCTCTCTAAGGCAGGACCAGAAATTTGCAATATTTAAACCCCTGACTTAACACAGCAGGAAGGAGATACCTCTCTTTTTAATAATCTGAGGGTTTATAAGCTTACTTGCAATTAGCATAAATGAAAGGTACTATCAGACTGCATAATTACTGCCCAGCAATGCAGTACCTAAGCCCTAAAAATGACAGCTCCACAAGTGCACCCATTCTCTGCCCTGTTAAGTGAGTGATTTACTGCAGGTAAGAGCAGGGCAGAGTGGCTGCCTGCAGTGGTGTCACAACAAGCCACCTGCTTTCAGAAATATCCCTGTGACATCTGGGATACCCAACTGCCAACACATTTTTAATAAATAAATAAAAACATAAAGCTCAAGCATCACAGTTATTCACCGTTTGTGGTTATGCCTTTAAGGATGTCTTTAATATATTGAGAACCTCAGCCTTCAGTCACCAGTTCAAACACAGCCCAAGGGGGTAATGACTGAGAGTACTCCCACAGCTGCACAGGGAACTACACACAACAAACTGGGGAGGAGAAAGGGAAATGTTCAGGGATAGAGAACTGAGCTACAGAAATCGTTTTTCTAAGTGGCACCTTTGTTGGCACCTCCTGCAAGGAGGGGAAGGACTGAGCAGGGAATGAAAAATTAACTGTTTTCCCTCTTGCAGGGCTACCCGAGCCTGTCTCCAGCAGCAGGGTTCCCTGCTCTGCTCTGCCAGACTGGCCGTGTAGGACTGACAGCCCCAGTTTGCAGGGAGCCAAGCCATGTGGTACAGTTTTTCTTCAAGTAGGATAATTCTAAATTTATTCTCATTTATGCTTTTGAATCTTCCCACAGCTCTTAGAGAAAGGTCAAGGGCATGCAGATAAGATATTTTTAGCTATACAGCAGAAACATATGGAAAAACTAAATGCAGCCCCAAGTCAGATTCAGACAGTTCTTTATTTACCAAATTTGAGAACATTGTATGCCTTCCTCCCTAAACATTAACATAGAGTTAATAAATTTACTTTCTACCAAACCCAAAAAGAGTGGTCCAGGTATTTTTAAAATTGGCAAAAATTAAAAAAAAAAAACAACATGCAAACACATCACTAAACCCCATGCTCAACAATTCTCACAGCAAATTATAGACAAGATTTATACACTAACACACCACATTTCTTTGCAAATCTTTAATTTTCTGTTGCAAAGGTGGGATGTTTGGCAAGGTGAAGAGACATCTCACACATCAGCAGCCTTGGGGAATGTCTGCTTAGAAACACACACAGTTTGACCTCTCAGAGGATCAAATCAGTTTACTTCATCAGGCCACAAGTGTTATCAACCACAGGAAGTTTGTGTCTCTATTTCACTGTTCAGGAGACTAAAATTAAGTAATAGATTATGAAAGAAAGAACTGACACCATTTCTCAGTCTATATGGGTTGATTTTAAAGCTGTAATTTTCACAACTTTTTTTTACGAGAACACTATAGGCAGTTCTTACCCAGGCAATCCTTTAAAGAAATCTGACAAGCAAATTCATCAATTTCTAATAGAATTTCAAATACAGCCGACACCTCACTGTCTTCAATCATGTCTTGTTTCATAACTGTGTATGTGGAGAAAAGACATGTCTGTCTGGGGCCTAATGGATAACATGATGTACATTCCCGTGGCAATAGAAAATGAACAACAATAAAAATTATAATTTACTTTGCTGTCAGGTGCTGATCCTGTAGGTGTGAAGGAAAGCAAGTAAAGCTGTAGGGACTGGGTTTTGATCTGGTACTGTATTGAAATATTCTGTAGTTGAGATTTAATTGGACCTAATCTGCTCAATAAAATCATCTTCATCGTTATTAATATCTCAGACTTGTGTTATTATATAATCCTAACCTATTTTTTTTATACAGACATTTTAATCTGCTGCTCAAGCATTCATTAATGCAAAGCCACTGCTGTGGAGAATACATTCCATTCTATTTGCAAAAGGCAAGAATTCTTTGGAACTACTACCAAACGCTAGTGTTGCCTTACTTAACTTTGTTTATGGCCTTATGACAACAAACATCAGCAAAACTTAATCATTAATCCTAAAAACATTCCATCTGGAAAAGAAGATGACTCTACAAAATGCAGTGTCATTTGTAAACACAATGTGGTATCATCCAAACAGTCAAATGCAATATATGTGTTCATATATAACAGCTTTTGGACGGCTCCTTTCTTTCCTGTTTCATTTCTAAATCTGAATAAATAATCTGCATGCCAACTAAACTAAACGATGAGTTATTTCCCATTTCAAGAATCCTGAGATGCTCAATTATCTCACACAACTGCCAGCCATCAACTGTACTTAATTGCCTGTATGTTTCAAGTCCACTGCATGTTTATTTATATCACTTGCATGACACACTAGATGTTTTATGAGACCAGAATAAGATGAGATATGTCACAGTCTAATGCTTGGGGATATGACAGGAACTGTATTTGCTTTTTTTAATCATAATTTTTCAAGGAAATCTAAGTAAATTAAATATCAGTCTCTATCTTCTCCACACCCTGCAGCTCCCCGTGATTTCTTAACCCATAGGACATACTTGAACAAATCTGATAAAGGAATGAATATGAAGTTCTTAAAAATTTTATGAAAAACCACAGTTTTAGACCCGAGTAGACCTGACAAGGCAGGCGTGCCTCTGGCTCTGGGCCATTCCAAGAGGCAGTGGGGACCCACAGTCCTTCAGCCCAGGTGTAACACCCAGCCAGCTGCAGCACCTGCTGCCCTGCAGAGCAGAGATGTGGGACAGAGCTAAGGAACAGGGAAGGGACCAGGGAACACGAAGAGAGGGCACTGCACAGGAAGAGGAGACAGGAACTCTGAGCAAACAGTGGGGGCACTCGTGGGATGGAGGACTCTGGTAGGAAATCAGGCTCTGACAGTTCCATCACTCAGGGGCAACTCCTTTTATCAAACAAACCACGTCCCAAACTCTTTACAGGGAGAGTGAGAGAACGATTTGGAGAACGCTGAGAAAAGCTGAGTTTAACACAAGTTTGCAGCAACACAGAAGGTGTTGCTTCACCAGAAGTCCTGGATGAGAGAGGACAGGGAGGCATTGGGGGAATGAAGAACAAGAGAAAAGGGTGCAAAGCAAAGACATCAGACAGGAGAGCAAAGACAAGAGTGACACAAAAGGAATGGGGAAAAGTGCAGCCAGATTTCTGAGGAGTAGCAGAAGTGGAAAGCAGAGCCACTCCATGCTGCAGTAACAGAAAGAAACCCCTTGGAACCCCTGCAGCTGGAGGGGATTTGGTGTGGGAGTTACACAAAGAGAAGAAAGTTGACAATCAAAGAAGGGAAGGCAGTATATGGAAAAGTTACATAGAGGCAGGAACGAGCTGGGATTCTCAGCTCAGGGGAGCAGCAGTGCTTAACATGAGCCTGACTGCCAGGGCTAGACCCAAAGCACACCTGCTGCAGTGGGATGGAGGCTGTGGGACTGGGGAGCAGGAAGAATCCTTGCGCTGTCTCCAATGGAGGAGGAACAAGGAAACAGCCATTTCTGGGCTTGCTGAATTGAGCTTTAGTACTGAATTTAGATGCAGAATTTAAAAGGAAGAGCATGGAATTTTTTAATACTTCTGAACCTCATCAGCTGCATGACAAAACGTTGATGGGAAGATGCATTTTATGGACATCAGAAAGTGATAAAATCATAGAACCACTGAACGCAGAAATTCATCTTTATTTATGGGCTTCTACTCAAATTGTTTGATACCTTCAAGTCTCTACCATTTCTGCAAATTTCTATGCAGCAAGAGCTATCTCTATGCCATTACACTTTGTGTCATGCCTCTCTCATATTAAATTTCAAGCTGAGTGCAGATTGTACAGGACAATAGCCTGACACTTAGAAAAATTGTCAAAGCATCATAGTAACTAAAGAACTGTTCCAAAAATAACTTAATTGTGGTAATGCTCTAACTATACTGACAGCATTGTTGCTGCATTAGTTTCATCCATGGAAAATGCAAGAATATAAAAATACTACCAAAAATAATATAAATTACAGAATTACATTTCATGAACAAAACCAGTCACATTTTTAAATATCAAAGCTGTAAACACATTCCTTTCTAAGGTTAAAACAAACAAAAAAAATCTTTTCTAAGGTCCCTCTTAAAACGTGAAATGTTATGTACTTATCACAAATAAGTACCTCCCTTGCAATCCAGAAATCATTATTTCATCACACACAAGCATTTTACTCTTAGCGCTTTTAGCATACTGCAACTCCTGACAGAGCACTGGCTTCTCCAGGACTGTCAAAGATATCCCTGAGAGTCAAATACAAATAGGGATAAAAAAAAAAGAAAATAAAAAGAAAAGGTTAAAAATATCTTAAAATATAAAGAGCCACTGTGCAGAATGCCTGCCATAAACTGCACCTTGCTGTGCCATCAAGAGACAGAAAGCTACAGGATTGCTGTTCTTTTGGTTTCACCAGGGAAAACTGCTTTCACACAAGACATTTTGGAAGCCCTGCAAGGAAGGCTGCCACAGAAATCTGCCTTATTCAACACAGTCCTCTCTTCCACCCTCACACCAGGGTGACAACAGTGTGGTCACCGCATGAACCAAGCAGCTTTTGCTCCCTCTCACCACATCACGCCTCCAGCTGCTCCATCAGCAGGCTCAGTGTGTCCCGCCACTCACCCCTGAGACACAGCAGTCTGTAGACACTTGACAAGACAGGGAACCCAGCCAGTTCTGCGTGTCTGAGGTCCCCAGCAGCCCATGCATGTTCCTGCTCACCACACCCCTGGAATGGTGCTGCCTCTCCCAACAGATGACCCGATTCTACTTCCCTCCTCAGTGACGTGATCTCATAATCGCACCAACACCACTGGCAGTTCCTCTGTCCCTTGCTCCTCTTTCAGAGAAACTAAGGTGCCACTTAAGCAAACCATAAAGCTGGCCTGTAACAGGAAGCAAGAATACACAGTTTGCTGCCCAAAAATGCACAAACATATTTGTTCATTTAGTATCTAACCCACCTCGCCATAATTGAGGCTTTACTGCAAAGATACAGATTAAGGGATGGCAGCTCCATTCTCCAAGGATGTTACTCTAGAAAAGATGTGGATCACTGCATATATTGTAATTGGTAACAAAGTACCTGGTCATGCTTGTTCAACCAGCTATGTCCCAACACTTTCCTTTGAGGCTTCAGGAAAATACTGCTCAACTCTGAGTTTCCTTCAAGACTTTTAACTATCCTCTCTTACTACTCTTGGCATTAAAGGAGAGGCTGAATATTCACGCATAAATGCTTTGTGTTGCATCATCAGGTGTTTCCTCCTTCCATGGAATGGATTTCATCTTGTTTCCCATGTCAAAACAGGGTGACAAAGCCTGTCTAGACTACCAGGACAATTAGGAACGCTACATTTACGCAAAGCTGTGCATTTTAAATACCTGAGGAACAAAGACCTTATCTTCTGTTTTACAGCTCTTCAAAGACATTACCAAAAAGGTTCCAATAATCTTACCAAGAAAAGCAACACGGACTAAACTGAGAACATTTACTTATTCCTGTTTTCAAGGCCTGTTCGTGATCCTGCTGAAGGCAAAGTGCGTGGGTGCTGCCTTTATAGGTCAGTCAATCAGTTACTTCAGCAAGGTACTTAATTCCCCTCTCATAATCAGATCTAGCTTCAAGAAATGCAGAAAACAGGATATTCAAAGAGCTCGTGCAAGCCAACAGTCACCAAAGTGATTTTCTTTTGTGTGAAGTCCAATCTGATTATAAAAATGCAGAAGTGGAAATCAGGAACTGGTATCTATGCACCCTCGATAACTTGTTATCTGCCTGGAACCCAGCCTAGTTGTCTCTGCAAAGAAAATCTGCACTCAGAAATGTCAAAGAACACAAACATTGCACACGCTTAGATTTATTTTTGTCAAACTGTTTTCATTTTGTTAAATGAAGCTAAAATAGGTGCCTGGTTTGCCTGTTTGTCATCTTGTAACAGGACACGAATTCTCACTGGGGAAAGATAGAGTTACCCTGGATTTGTGTAAAATCAGTATTAAATATTGGTTCAAGGGCCATTATTTTAATGTATTACCTTAGAAAGAAAAATACAGTTGTCTGTGTGACAATCTAATGTAGGATAAATATGAAAAGTTTTTACTTTTGTGTTATCAGAAGGCTTGACCTCACATCAGAAAACCAGAATTAAACCAAAAAAAAAAAATTACAGCACGAAACAAAATGTATTTTAATGAAATAAGAAGTTTTTGATATGGCATGCTTACTTCAGTGGGAACAGAATCAGATTGCAAGACTCCTATTAACCTAATATGATCTGGTTTATTGTTTATGAACTTAGGTGTATGTACAAGGTAACTAACATGAAGAATCTCAGCTTTTTTAACTAAGCAGCAATGATATGGGGGTAAGAGCTAATAAAAACATTGCAGAGAGTTGACAGAAATCAACATTCTTAATATTTTTTCAATTAAAAATATTTAAAAATTGCCTTTGTAGAAAAGTGGCATCTCAAATAATCTTACAGAAATTTCATTAAAAAACATAGTGTTAAATTAGAAAAATACGTGGCATTTGAAATACATGCAGATTTAGGAACAGAAACAGGATTAGAGGCCTCAGGCAATAGGAATTGGAGATGTCATACAGTATTAATTCATGGGAGAAGCCACTAATTCACATGCCACAAACTCCAAAAGGAAAAAGCAGTGAAGCTATTGGCTAGGAGATTCTAACTTATCTTTTTGATAAACAATCTGAAAAAGGCCATACATGGATTCTACAAATGAAAAGTCATTTAGCAGGTAGGAAAAAAAAAGAAGTAAATAATATTTAAAATGTCAGGGACTTTTTACCCAGAACACAGCTCTTACATAAGATCAAGAATTACAAGAATAGGGAAACTCTCCATTCTTGATTAAAGGAATTTTGGAGGTAATGAAAGTTTTGGGGAAATTAATTCACTGTTACACAGCTTGTTCTAAATCTACAGAATAGCAGGAAGAGAAGGCACAGGGAGAAGCACACAAACAAGGAAGCTCTCTATCTCTGAATCATGGGAATTCAGACTGAAAAGCCCCAACCTTACTCAACCTTCCCCACCTTTGCTGATGGCAACTTTTCCAAGGAAACACCAGAAGTTCATTCTCAGTGATGTTTCTACCCCATCCCCGAGAAGAAAAATATAACGGGGAGGGTGTAAATAGGTGCCATCAACACTCAGAGCAGGTTTTATATTGGAGAGAGGGAATTATTCCCTTACAAAAGTCTGTCCCATCCTCAAGGAAGTGTTCTACACACTGGATTCATTCTTTCCCCATAACTGACTTAGTGATTTATGAATAAATTGTACAAGATGCCTACAAGACTTTGGAAAACTTGAAGGTTGGCTACTGATCAACCTACTCTCTCCTTCTGAACAAGGCAGAGATCCTAGAGGGAGACCCAGAGCCATCCATCCTCATGCATCCTACAGAAAGAGTGTAACAGCCACCAGCACATAGACACATTCTCTGAAGAATTCATGAACACACATTCATGAACACACATTCATGAACACACATTCATGAACACACATTCATGTGCTGAAGTTACCAGGTTTGATTTGATTCCAACATGGAACAATACACTCCAGTAAGAAGCCCAACATGCTGTGCTGTCTACTGAAGTCTTGGTTTTAATTTAGAAGTTTACTATAATAAATATAAAATACACCCTTTTCTAAATATAATCTTCCGTATACCTGCTACAACAGAAGATTCCCAGAGTTTTTAGATCAGGCAGCCTCTCATGAGAACAGCAGAATCAGGGAACGCTCCCTTTGACATACAATCACATGAGCCATTTTCTTTCTCCAATTTGTTAACGATGCAAAAGGCACTTTGCAAAAACAGTTTACTATACTAAGAAGAAATAATGGCAAAATAATTAATTTCTACCAGTCCTGTGCTTTAGCTACTAGAAACAAGGCCTAACTAGCAGCATGTAGCCAACCAATTCTCTGCAGATTAACAGCAAACCCTCTGTTTTAACAAGTGATCTAATTTATGTAGCCTGTTCTTTTAAGATTATTTCTGAACATAATGGATGTAAAAGAAAGAAGATTCACAAAGCTGAACAATGGGATAATAAGCCTATGAACAACTAGGCAACTTAGAAGTGAATCCATGGGAGGAGAGGATTTTGTCACCTTAAATGCATTGATCTAAATAGCCAACTCTTTTTAACACCAAGCATTCTATTTACACCACTTCACAGACATGGCTTAAGGCATTTTATTCAGATGTAGCGGCTCTCCCTTTTCTGTTGAAATGAATGAGACATTTCAGAAACGTTACTTTGTTAAGTATTTCTATGCACAGCTACATTTTTTATGTAGGATATTTTCTTACAAGGTGCCCAAGATGATCACTATACTGTATTAGCTAATACAAAAATAATAATGTATCTTCCAGTTGCAAAGCTCAAAGTCAACTACAACAGATATTTAAGAGGCATACCCTTCTCCAGATAGTAAAAAGCCACAGATAGCTTTAAAAAGTTACTAATTCAAGCACCTCTCCTTAATGTAGTGTGAAATTCACTTCTGAAATGCAATCAACAGATTCTGCATTCACTGTAGTTGTGACAGAAGTCAATGGCCTTAAAATGTTTTCACCTCTCAAAAGTTGTATAAGCTCAAATCTGTTTAAGCAAAATCTTTACATCATAATAACTAACCCAAATCTGTTACCCTCCAAAACAAACACACAAGTCTTCAGCAAATTGAAGAGCTGCTTAACAGGAAGAAATTCACACCCTTGAGGCAGAAGCACCACATCTGACATAGTAGTTATAAAAAAAATTCGAACCTAGATATGCCCAAAACAAAAAACAAGACAGCCCAATCCTTCAAGTGGGAAGACTGAAACTTAGTAACAAGTTTAACCATATATTCCTGATTTTTGTCCTAAATCAACATATTGATGCTTGAATTAAAGATAATGTGGCATCCTGTATCCATAGGGGAAGCAATTTTGAACATCTATCAGAACAGAATTACATCAACTTTAACCGGTTTTAAAAACTGTCCTTCATTTGTCAGGCTTACATACACTACAAAAGACTTACCTGACACAAAACAGTCATCTCAGCCAATGATTTCCCCTTTTACATACCACAAAAGAAAACTATTGTGATTTTCTATACTACCACAACAATAAATACAAAAAGTGGCAAAGGCATTACACTTGATACACACCAAGTCACATAGTACCACAGAATGGGCTTTGTGATATGAAAGGGTTAATTGCTGCTTTTAATTACACACAAGTAACTTCAATGGGAGTGAACATTGCATCAACATCTATAAACGCCGTGTCCACATTAGCAGAACACCAGTTATGAAACCTCTGCCAACACTACTTGAACAAGGATTGTTTTGTTTGTTGGCTTTAACCAAATTTTACCAAGTTCTGCTATATTTGCAGAGTTCTGCAGAAAACCTGTAAGACTGAGGAGCTTCAAAGAATATAACATGCAATAGTAACCATGACGTTAAGAAAAATGCTTTTACTAATCTTTTTCTTTCAGCTGATAATACTTTCAAATAGTAGTGGTTTTCCACTGGATGACAACTCATTTGTTGCTCACTGTGAATTCTAGGCCTCCCATCCTTGTAAGCCTGAAATTTTTGACCAAGGGAGCAGCAATTTGGGATGCACTGATAACATGGGATGAGTTCTAACTGTGGTAGGATGGACATTACCTGTTGGCAACTATATCTTACTTCACTGTTGCTCTGAATAGGTGCATGAAAATTATATTTTTAATGTAATTATTCTGCAAGTAAATGGATAATCTAAAAAAAAAAAAAAAAACCAGAAAGGCAAAATGCAGATAGGGTATTTCTCTGGAGATCATAAAACTTCTGAGGTAGGTTAGATTTTGGCCCCAGGCAGGCTGATCATAAACTTTAAGAAAACAGCCTGGAACTCCTCTGCACTGATTTTGTCTTGGTTTTATATTAAGTTGGAGTTCTAAGCAATAAAAAATAAAAAAAAAATAAGATCATTCAGAGATTTATCTTTGCTCTCTACCATTTCTCCAACAGTCTTGCTCACCAAGTAGGACAATGCTTTCAAAAGATGTATGGAATAAGGATCTGAAGTCACATATTGAAGTGACTAAAGGGACAATTTTCAAAGGCATTAAGATACCTAAAGATGCATTAAGCACTTAAAATTTTCAGAACTGCCTGGGCATCTAACGCCTGTTTGAATCACTTAGTCCTTTTTGAAAATCCCAGTGGGCAGTTATCTACATTTTATGTGTCTATATGCCTTTGAAAATCTGTACCATTAAATACTTAACAACCTAAGTCCCCCTGGCCTTTAATGGGACTTTGAGTTCTAAAAAGTGTAAGTACATCTGAAAATTGGTCAAGCCACTCTC
>WAAG01040528.1:0-10172 GCA_013390105.1 Tichodroma muraria
CTCCCCCGGCGGGGAGGCCGCGCCGGTGCCGCCGCTGGGGGACCTCCGCCACCGCCGCCACACCCCGACAGCTCCCAGTCCTCCGCGGGGTCATCCCGTTGCAGCTTGGTGGTCTCCCCAACATCGCCCTCGGCAGCTTCCTCGCCCGGCCTCACCGGCTCAGCCTCACCAGGACCATCCTCTGCCGGGCCGGTTTCGCCGGCGCTTCCACCGGCTCCTGGCCCCCGGCTCAGCACCAGCGTCCAGCGGCGCCACGAGAAGATGGCCAACCTCAACAACATCATCCACCGCCTGGAGCGGGCTGCCAACCGCGAGGAGGCCCTCGAGTGGGAGTTCTGAGCCCCCCCGCCACCCTAAATACATATATATATATATACACACACACCCACACATATATATATTTTGATAAATGCAGTGTGCACCGAGAGGTGATGAGTGGCCGGCGCCACGGAAGAGGAGCGCCCGTGGAAAAGAGGGGACGCCCCCCTCTGCAAAGCCGCCCCACCCCTCTGGCTTTGTTTTAAATGTGAAAAACTGGGAACAATTTTAGAAAAGAAAAACAAAAAAAACCAAAAAATATTTATAGACCTCTTTTAGATATTTTAATAAAAGGATACTTTGGAATTTATTAACAGCTTAAGCTGCTTTGATATTAAAGATAGCTATAAAATCAAGATGATGTAGCAGTCGTGTCATTAAATGTACACTGAAGTCTTGTAGTTTGCCACTGGATGAGATTAAAAACAGATTAAAAAAACCCCAGAAAACAAAAACCAACCCACAGAAAAGACTTTTCGAGCAAAGCCATCAAGAAGCACTATGAGACTGACCAAATTTAAGAAACTTTTGCAGTTTCCACCCCTGTCTGTAAGACATTGCATCGCTTCTGCTCCAGCCAGAGACTGCGTCCTAGTCCCTGAAGACTCTAAAGCCCCCGACGCCATCGAGTATGTATTTAGTTCTGGTGGTTTATGTTTTTGGAAGCCTTTGTAACACAGAATGTCCCGTGCGGTTGTATATGTTGTAGAAATGTCTGCAATAGCCTTCTGGAACAAGATGTAGCATGGTCCCAATGCCGTCCCTCGCGCTTCCTCCAGCCGGCGGCCGGTGGCAGCTCCCATCCACCACGGTGCGGCTCGTGCCAGCTCCCAAAGGAAGAGAGAAGATGAGGCAAAAGCAAAGAAAGCAACCCGAGCTTGGGATTTTGGGAGTGGGATGGGAAATTGTACCTGGGTGTGATGCTTGAGGATGGTACCAGCTCGCTGGGGATGGACATCCATGAGATTCCGGTTCCCCGTCCATTCGGGGAAGAAAAGGATGGAGCCTCCGAGCTTTGGCGCTGGGGCAGCAGTGCTTGAGGTGAGCGCCCAAAAATCGTGAGCCACCTGCTTGGGGCTGCTCCAGCATCACAGCCAGCTCTTGGGGTTGAAGCACTTTTTTAGGGAGAGCGCCTGGGCAGGAGGAGCATCCCCTTCCCACAGCCATGTCCCCAGGTGGTGGATGTCAGTGATGCCAGGATGAGCTCTGGGATGCCACATCAGGCTCCTGCCTGAATTGGGCAAGCTCAGCCCTGAGCTGGGCAAAGCACTGACCTTTGGCTTTCCAGGGCTGATCCCGTGCAGACGCAGGAGCTCAGTGGTGGCACCACCCCCGTGTGCTCCCTTGTCACCTCCCTGACCCCACCACCTCCAGCCAGCCTCTGCTAACGAAATGCCTTTAAACAACATGGAGTGTTCCACGCTGGGCTGCTGTGCCCTGTCCCCTGCCCACACGGCATCAGCCATCGCCCACCAAGGCCCTGCCAGGCTCCCAGGCGACGCATTGACTGATTTTCCACTGTAGACGTTTTTATCAGAATAGAAGGTATTTTTATACTCGGGTGGTAGTGGACGAGCAGCGCAGGGTGAGGGCGTGGCTCTCCTTGCCTGCCTCCCCTGCCCTGGCGAGCCCCAGGGCGCCCACGGCTGCTCTGCCGCGGCACTGTGGAAGGTGGAAGTGTGACCACTGACTGCCTTCTCTGCTGTGTGCTAGAGGGAGCTTTAGTGGAACGGGATTTGAGGAAGCACTGAGGATAGTCCTGAGCACGGCAATCCTGTTGTATGAAAGCCAGCGGGACACACCGGTCATGTTTTTGTTAGGCTCATGTTCTGTACTTCAAAAGTTTCTATGAGATCGATGAACTTTGTTTAACAATTTTGGAAGGAACAAGTTCTGTAAAGAGCCACTAAATACAGAAGTTGGATACGACTCTGGCCTCGGAGTGTGTTTTGTCTGGAGGTGATGGATTGAACTCCTCTCACACGTGCCCGGTGCCTGGTGTTGGCACCCTCGGAAGTCACAGCTTTGCTTTGGGATTGTGACAAGAGCTCTCATTATCCCAGTGACTGGGGGATAAAAAATAGAGGGGTTAAATGGGGTTAGTCCAGCTCAGGGTGTGTTCCTGCCCCATGAAATTCCTTTGCTCATCCCTGCTGCAGGTTTGCTCCTGCCCCTGGGGTAGCTCAGCATCCTCCAGCACAAGTTTCAGCTTGGTTTATCATAAAATCATTTCCTGGAATGGTTTGGGTTAGAAGACACCTTAAGGATCATCTTATTCCAACTCCCTGCCATGGGCAGCAACACCTTCCACGAGACCAGGTTGCCCAAAGCCCTGTCCAACATGCTCGGAGCCGACCATCGCTGGGCGAGTCGGCGGCTTCTGACACGAGGCACGGCTGTTTGTGTCTGATGAATTAATAAATCCATATGTTGCATATCTGTTTAAGCTTGTTTGTCAGCTAACATGTTGAGGACTTATTTTTGATGGATATATGAACGTCTGGAGAAGCTGGGCCAGCTGCCATGGAAACTGGAAGCTTCCCCTGCAGCGAAGGATGGAGCCGTGTGAACCATCTGGGTGCTCCGGGTGCAGCTGCACCCCGGCTGCCCTTGGCACTGTTCCAAATGCCAAATTCCATAGGGGGATGCCATGCCTGGCCCGGAGCAGGCTCCACACTCTGCAGGGCTCTCAGCGAGAGGGTGACCCTGGCTGGCTTTGTGCCTCGGTATCCCCAAGGATTGCCCAACCTCTGCCAAACCCCGTGTTAAAGAGAAGCTGGAGACATTCATGCAGGTGGGATGTGTGGGCAGGGACATGGGGAGGTGCTGGCCACTTCTACAAGGGCAAGAGTCCCTTGTCCTTGTGAAGCACCAACCCAGCTCCGACAAGGGGGCAGATACTTTGTCCTGATTAAGATTCATCTCTACCATGGCACCACCCTGGCATTGGGTGTCTTGGTGTTCCCTGGGTGACCCCATCCCATCTCACCCCATCCCTGCAGGCAGATACGGAGTTCCAGGGTACTGCAAGACCTTGGCATTGGCCATGTCCCCTTCAGGTGACACAGTCCCTGCCCAGCCCCACAGACATGGTGGGGACAAGAGGAGGACTAAAATAAAGCATTAATTCCCACCTGGACCCTCCTCCCCAGGGGCTTAGAGGCACAAACAAGGACCATGGATAGGAAGGAAGTTCTGAAACAACTTTTATTGTAGAAAAAGCTTGTGCCTGTCCCAAGAGAGCAAAGGGAGCTGGAGCTGCCCAGCCCTAAGCCAGGGCACCCTGACTGCTCCCCCCTGCTCCAGGATGGGTCACCTCACCTCTACACCAGCAGCTTGAGTTTCTGTTGTGGAAATAAAAAAGACAGGCATGAGACACCAGCTCTGCTCTGGTTTGGCACATGAATCACTCCTCACGCTCTGCTGCTGACACACACGTTCCCATTTGCCACCACGAGCGATGCTTCCCCTTAGTGAGCTGGCACGGGGATGATGTGCTGTCCCAAAATATCCACCAGCAAGGCAATTCCCCCAAGCTGCTGAATTCCCCCAGGGTCTGACCCCCCATATTCGCCATCCAGGCTGCAAGCAGCAATTGCTCCCCGTGTAATGCCTGGGGCTCTGGGGCTGGGCGTCACCAGCTCCCCAGGGCGTGCGGAGCTGCTGCCACCATTAAGGAAGGGCTGCACTCACTGATATTTTCATTTCAAACCACATCCTGCTGGAGCAGAGGGATCTGACAGAGCTCAGCCTTGTGCCGGGCCGGGAGGGGAAGTCGGTAGCAGACTCTCCATTGTGGAACACCCACACGGGCACTGAGGCGGGCGAGATCCCACCAAAATCCTCCTCCAAAAGTTGTCAATGCATCTGAGCATTGACTGCAAGAGCATCGAGAGGCCCCAGCAGACCCAGAGCAGTGGTCGATTCCCAGGAGGCCTCAGTCAGTGAGTGGTTTGTAGTTTGCTTGTGCAGAGTGGAGCACCCCACACCCACATGGGGGCATGGCTGGAGGGCACCTTCGTGGTGCCCACACAAAGTGTGGTTTCACCATCGCAGAGCAGCACCCGTGTCTCATGTTGTCGTGCCCTCGTTGGCACCACCAGCAGGTGTCCATCACCACCACAGCCAGGTCTGCACATCCCGGGGTGAGGAGGGAACGGGGCCAGCACCGAGGATGACCGCCTCCACCCTGCCCCAGTTCCTGGCAGGTTCCCAGCGCTCAACCACCGCTCANCATCGTGCCCACCGCAGCCAGAGGTGTCGGGTGGCCGGTCCGCCCCCAACACGTTGTTCCACACCGCACAGCCGTTCTCCTTGGGCAGGATGGCGGGCAGAGCCGGCAGCCGCTCCCGGGACCGCTCCGGCCCCGACGGCTTTGGCTTCCAGGGGCCGGGAGGCTCCCGGGAGCCCCCACATCCTCCGGCCAGCCCCCGGCTCATCTCCTGCAGCTGCTTCTCCAGCTCCCGCACCACCAGCCGCATGTAGTCAAAGCTGGCTCGGGACAGCGACTTCACCCACGACTCCATGGCCTCCTGGCTCTCGGCCGCCAGCACGTAGGTGCGGGATTTGGTGCCGCCAAAGCGGATGGCGAAGGCGAAGCTCTCGTCTGAATCGCAGAGCTCCACATTGCAGCCCTCCAGCACGATGACGCCCACGGGCTCCCGGCTGTCCCGCTCCTCGAAGTAGAAGAGCATGTTGCCCTTGAGCACGAACCAGCGGCGGTGATAGGCCGTGTGCCGCTCGCCGCGCTTGTACAAGAAGCCGGCGTTGTCGGCCGGGGAGTCGCAGGTGGCGTAGAAGGCCAAGCTCCGCTCGTTCAGCTTCATGGCTGCGCGCCCTGCGGGGACAGAGGGTGATCAGCGCTGCTCCTTAATTGCATGGAAACGAACCATCGGCTTTTTGTTCCTGCTGGCAGCAGGGAAATGCAGCGCCCAGGAAACGGAGCTGGTGAATAAACAGCCCCGGGGGAGTTGGGATAAGCCCGCTCCCAGACAAGGCGCTGAGGCCGGCGGATGCCGGGTGGGATATGGCTCCCCAGGGCTCACTGGGGACGAGGTTCCCCCCCTCTCCCCCTCCTCCCGGACAGGGTTTTCCCACGGAGGAGCCCCAGGCAGGGCTCGTCCCGGTGCCTCACGTCACCTGGCACAGGTGACCTTCCCGCCGGCGCCGTGTTTTCCGTGTCGCGCCGCTCCTCCCCACGGCGCACAGGGAGCGTTTTGGCCGGCGCCGTGGATCCGGCTGCCGCTCCAGAGAGCCGTGGCCATGAGCCCTGTCACCCAGGCAAGGCCACCGCTCCTCTTGTCCTCAAATCGCTGGTGGCCTCGCCGTGCCAGGCTTTCCACCCACCTGGACTCTACCTCCGGTCTGCGGCGGTCACCAGGACCAAGGGACACGCGCGTGGCCGCGTTGGCCGTGAGAGCGCTGGGTCCTGGCTCGGATGGCGCGAGGGGGATTTGGGGCACCGCTCTCGCACGGGCACCTTTGTCCTCGGCTCCCACCGGCCCGGCCCGGCCCGGCCCGGCCCGGCCCCGCGGGCGGAGCGCTGTTCCCGCCCGCCTCCGTCACCGCCCATCCCCGCGACCGCCGCCGGGAGGGAGGAGCTGGAAAAGCGCTTCGGAGCTCGGCCCCGGGGCGCGGAGCTCCTGACTCGGCCCAAAACCCGCGGCAGGTCACGGCTCAGGGCACCGGGACTGACCGGAGAGCGAGGGGTGAATGGGGGAGAGGTGGGGGCACGCGATGGAAGCTGCAGAGGATATGCACATCCCGGGAAGAATTTATGGATGTGCACAGGGGTGTGCACATGTGTGGGAAACCCAGGAGTTTAGTCCTGAAGGTGGCTGCACAACGTCGAATTTTTGATCCCATTTTGGAGGCAAAGAATTGGGATTCTGGGAGCATCTGACAGGGAATGGGCAGAGGTTGGTGGATGAGGAGGGTGATACAAGCCCCTCAAGGAAGGTTGGTGGCAGGGCATGGACTGGTCCTGTGTGGATGGGGGTCCCCACCCCCATGGGTGGGGGATGCTGCAGGGATCCAGGCTGCAAGTCCTGGCTGCTCTCCTGACCTTCCAGCCATATCCTTGGGCCACAGCCAAATGTGGGGTGGTCTCAGTGCAGAGGGACAAAAGACTCTGAGTGGGGACAAGCCTCCAGTCTGAATTCTGCTCTTGGTTGGACTTCCAGGCTCACGGGACCACCTTGGCAGTGTTGCTGTTCTCACCATGACCCAGTAAATACCAGCATCAAGGATTTATGCTCCTTTTCAGTGTCTCTTTCCTCCAGTTTCTTCATCCCCCTGCTCTGCCCCTCAGACATGTGTGCGTTTTAGTAATCAAGGCATTGACAACAATTTTAGAGTCCCCATCCCAGAAATCCTTCTGTCCCTGACCTCTGCCACAGGTTGTGGTTCACTCCCCACCCACAGATGCCCCCATTTCCCTGCACAGCTGCTCAGGACTTTGCAATTTTCTGCTTGTGTCAGAGGTTTTCAGTTCACCGAAGGGTTTTCCCTGTTACCTGCAGACTTTCACTTTCAGGCTATAAAAAGGGATTTAAACCATTCAAACCAGCACTAAAACCATCTGGGCTTTATCTTCCCTCCTGAGCAGAGCAGCTCTGTTCAAGGTCACTGGTGGGAAGTGTCAGGTCTCTGCACTGCTTATCTCCCTGCCTTGCTGAGAGATGCCTTTTCACAAGGCAAGATTAGAACAGGAAGGGCCGTGGGGAGAAGCAATATCTTTATTAGAGCAGCTAGAGTAATTGGGAAAAAGCAGCAGCGCTCCCAGCTCTGCTTTCCTTTCCTGGGACTCCAAAGCCACGTTTTCATCTTGCAGAGGTTGTTCCTCCTCCACAGCTGCTCTGGAAAATCATCCTAATTCCTCAAAAACACCGACAAAATTCCCCTGTGGATTTTTACTTCCCGCTGGGTCTCTCTTGGGACAGTTGCGTGCTGCTGCACAAGCTCCACGACTTCCCCTTCTGAGTGGCTCCATATCTTCCCTGTTGTCCCCCAGCATCCCCCCAGCAAGGAGCCCAGACCCCGTGCCTCAATTTCCCTTGTCAAGTTTTGATGGGAAAGAATTTTGTCAAGTTTTGTCAAGTGCCTCAATTTCCCTTGTCAAGTTTTGACGGGACAATGAATTCCCATGTTGAGCTTACCCGATAGCAGGGGAAAGGGAGAAGAAAAGGGTCTGAAAGGTGGTGAGGGGGGCCCAGGAGCATTTCTGGACATGGGATGCCCTTGGCCTCCCCTTCCTGCTGCTCCCATGACCCGTGACTTGGCGCTGTTACACAGCGGCGGGTGCTGGACGGCTCAGCGAGATGAGCGGGAGCTCTGAGTCACCCCCAGTGCTGGGAATCTTGGGGTACCGGGGGGTCTCGGATACCCGGCTCTGTGCGGGCCCCCGGCCGGCACAGGGAGAAGGACTGCGGGTCTCCAAAGCGCCCGGCAGCGAATCATCCTCCAGGAACCCGAATGGATCCCAAGCTGTGCTTTGGCGTTCAGCGCGAACAAGTCCCGACCGTCACAGAAACGCGGGCGTGGGGCGGGCGCGACACTCCCCGGCGCCTCTCGGGGTGCGGGACCTGCCCCGCTCCGGCCCACGCGGGTTCCCCGGCCCACGCCGCCTCCAGCCCGGTAGCCNGGGAGAGGGCGGCGGGAGCCCGGCCACGGCGGCCGGAGCGCTGCGGGGCCCGGCGGGGACGCGGGGGCAGGCAGCTTCCGTCACTCCCTCCATCCCGCTCCATCACCACCTCCTCCGTAAGCAACCCAAACATCCCTAAATCACCACCTCCATTATCACCTCCATCCCCACCCAACCCTCGGAAGGGGCACGTGAAAGCCAGGCTAAGATTTTTTTTGGGGGGGAGGGCATTTTCCAGCTCAGCACAGACCCTCACAGCCAAGCATTTCCAGATGTCGTCACCCCCAGGCCCCCTCCGGGCAGGTTGGGACGGACATTACCTCAGTGTGGGATGGCAGAGCTCACCTGAAAACCATCACATCCCACCTTGAGAAATGTAAATGAGCACTTCCAAACCACCCCACCCATCCTGAAAACAGAATGGGCCAGAGCAGAGGAATTAGGGAGGGAAGTGAAAAAGATGGCTGGATAGGAGAAGAAAGCAGCAATGGTTAAAAACTGAGGGCAGTGCAGAGCGGAAGGGAAGCAGCAGCGCCTGAGTGAGTGTGTGTATGTGTGTGTGTGTAAGAGCATCTGCGCAGCTCCACACACACACAAAAAAAGAAAACAAAAAAAAAAAACAAAAAAAAAAAAGAAAAAAAGCAGAAGTCGGGGGTAGTGAATTAGCAGTTGGGGACTGAGAAAATCCATACAGGAAGCAAAACAAAAGAGAAATCTCAGGCCACTGGGGCTGAGGACGCTGAGAAGGCGCTTCTGACATAGATGAAGTTGATAAAGAAAAGTGCGATCGCTGGGAGCTGGGACAGCCGCCCGCGGGAAGGGGGGCAGGCACCCGGATCCGCCGGCCGCTCCTCCGTTCTCAGGAAAAGAGCCAGAAGGTGCAATTATGCATAAAGCAACGGCAGGAGAAATTAAAAAGCAGATTTCAAGGTAAGATTTTATCATGTCAGCTGCTCCAAGCCACTTCCTTGTGGGGTTTGGGAAGGGCTGATTGGACGCAGAGTCACCTGGATCCCCGGCAATGCCCGAAGGGGCTGTGGGGTTGTGGCTCAAATCTGATCGGGGGGGTTGCTGAGGCTGAAGGAAGGCAGCAGGGCAGTGTCCAAACCGGCTGTGGTCCAGGGGTGGCACAGCACCAGCAGGGAGTTCGCATTCCAGTCTTTTCTTTGCTGGAAGGCAGATTGGGAAAGGATGGGGTGAACAACTGAGCTGTATTTAGAGCACCACTGAGGATGGACCCCACGGGAGGTGACACACAGATGTTCACAAACAGCTCAGTGCGTCTCAGCTCACTCTTCATGAGTAAATTCCTGCAGCTTCCACCTTCCCAACACACAAATCCATTGTGTGGTGTCTGTAAAATCCCAGCTGCCACATCCCTGGGCTTCCTTGGCTTGGTGTGCTGGGTGGGCACCAGACCCTGGGCACCACCACAGCTGCTCTGTCGTGACTTTTGCCTGCCCAGTGTGAGTGGCCTCTGCATGGGGATCTGTCCCTCTGCCCCTGGCACTGCCAGCATTCCAGACAAGGCTTCGCAGGAGCTCTTGGCACAACCAGTAACAACGAGTGGAGGATGTCAATGGGCCAGACGTGATGGAAAAGACCACAGTCCAACCCTTTACTGGAAAAAGGTGCAGTGGAAGTTTATTTTCTCTCCATTTCCCACGGCAGAGTGGGTGGCTGCAGCTGTGCCGTGGGGCCCCTGCTTCCCTGGGACGAGGTGGCACCAGGATGGCACCAGGATGGCTGAGGCTGACCCGTGTCCACCCACACCAGTCCCCAGTCCTGCTTGGGACCAAGGGACGCTGTGACCGCTCTGTCACGGCTGAAGCCCTCGCCCACGGTGTGGGACAACTGTGGGGCCCTGTGTCCTGACCCACTCTGGATGGACGTGGGCAGCAGCCTGTGGTGCCTTTCGCCACAAGATAATTTGGAAAATTATGAGAAATGGGGCTTGAGACGGCATCTGGCCCGCTGCTGCCACCGCAGAGGTCCCTTGGGTCCCAGCCCGCGGAGCTGGGGAAGACGAGGCCAAGCAGGAACAGGAAAGGGGGGTGTTTTCCTCCCGAGCCTCCAAGAGCCCCACGCTCGGGCTCCCTCCCGACTCCCGGGGGGCTGGGGCGGACACCCCCAAATCCACGGAGAAAACATTCTAAAAGTCATAAAAAACTAAATGCACATATATTAAAAAAAAAAAAAAATTAAAAATAAA
>WAAG01040528.1:10221-61127 GCA_013390105.1 Tichodroma muraria
CGCCCCCGGCCCCGCCGCTCCGCTTTACATAACCCGTCCGGGGCCGGGGTCCGCGCCCCGCGCCTCCGCCCGGCGGAAATGCGGAGCCGCCTGCCCCGGTTTCCTGCCTGAGCCGAGCCGAGCCGTGCTGAGCCGTGCGCCCCGTCCCGCCCGCCCCGTCCCGGGCGCTCCGCCGCTCCATCATGGGCGAGCGGCAGCCGGACGCCTTCTCCTGCAGGTAACCGCGAGCGCGCGGCGGTACCGCGACGGGTTGGGCTGGACCGGGCTGGACCGGGACGGGCTGGGCTGGACTGGACCGGGACGGGCGGCCCCGGGAAGCGGCGGCTGCAAAGCGAAAGTAGCGGCGGGAGGAAGCAGCGAGGCGGCCGTTCCTCTTGTGCAGCCCCCGGAGCTTCCCCAGGAGCCCCGGGCTGGATTCTCTCACCCGGGGAACTCCGGTGCGCTCGTTCCGGGGTCGTGAGCCCCTTCCTCTGCCAGCCCTCGGACAGCAGCCCCTTCCCCCTCACCCCATTTCTGGGCGGCACAGCCTTATCCCTGCCCTTCCCTCGGGCTGCCTCTTTCCAGGGACTGCTCACCCTTGGGGACCCGTGGTCTCCCAGCTCCCGTTCTCCTCGTGGGCACTCCCTGTTCCGCTGTGGGTGCCCCCATCCTGGGGACCCCCGTCCTTGTAGCATCACAGGACCCCAGAGCACCTCTTCTTCTGGATCCCACGACGTCCCCCATTTCCCAGCATCCGTATTTTGGAGATCCCAGAGCCGGGGGTGCAGCATGCAGGGAACCAGTCCTGCTTCTCTCCTCTGCCTCCCCTCTCGACCTCTGCAGCCCCTGCCATGGGGGTGGCCCCTCTGGGAGAGTGCAGGACCCGTGGGGTGATGCCCACCTGCCCCATGTTGTGGGGTCCTGTGCTGCCCAAGGGGGCCACGCCTTGCCTCTGCCCCCGTGCCCACTGCGAGTGCCAAGCAGAGGTGTCACCTGGAGCCTGCCAAGCAGCTCCTCTGACTCTCTGCTCCCTGCAGGCTCTGTTGGCTCCATGGCTTGGCAGGGGCTCAGAGCACGAGGCCGATGCACTAGCGGTCAGCATCCCCGTGGCCCTCCCATGCCCTGCCAGCGTGCTCAGTCCTGCCTGTGCCAAGCCCCATCAGGGTCACCCACAGAGAGCCTGGACCCGCTGGCTCATGGCGGTGACACGGTCATTGCAGCCCGGGCTGGGATTTACTGTCAAGGAAACCAGGATGAGTTGTTGAGCTGCAATTTCGATATTGTTGTAAATTGATTCAAGATGTGCTGGAGTTGTGGGCTGGTGGCCTAGGGACTTTCTGGGGCTGCAGCCAGAAGAAGAGGTGGCCTGTGCAGGGACTTGGCACTGCCAGCTCCTGCATGTCCTCTCTGCGCTTGGATTTGCTGGCAGGACATGGGACTGGTGTTTGAAGGCCTGTGGAATTAGTGGCAGGTTTCACTTGGACTTGTTTGGGACTAGAACAATGCTTTGGATTTCTTTTTAACTTGTTTTTGGGGTAAGAGAGACTCATCCCTGTGCATCCTTCCCTCCCCAAAGCTTCTTCTATTTTCTCTTTTACTTTTATGTATTCACTGCCTCTGGTAAGATCTGGTTTGGTTTCACCAGAGCCCACAGGGCTGCGGGTCTGCCAGCACCCTGCGTTGTGTTGGAGAGGTTCGGGTGTGAGTGCCAGTGGCTTTTGAGGGATCTTCCGTCCTCTGCCGGAGCAAATCCTCCCCACCCACACACCCGTGGGACTGATGGACACCGTGAAGGTGTCGGGACAAATCCCAGTGGGTGACACAAAGTGAAAGTGCAAGCGCTCATCGCTGGTGGGGTTTGTCATGCTGGCGGCGCTGCCACGGCTTGGCAAAGGAGAAAGGGCCAAATCCAGCAATCCCTGTGGGGCTGCTGTGGGAGAGCCTGGAGAGCCAGGCTGGCTTGGGAGCTGAGCTGCTGCCTGCTCCCTGCTGTCCCCAGGGACCCCCGGGCAGCCGCTCCCCCGGGAGCGCTCCCCGCACCCGGTTTCTCCCACGCCTACACGGCAGCGATTCATTTCATGCAACAAAACAAGCCCTGTCGAAAGAGGCCACCCTGCTGCCGGGCTTTTCCCCGCAGGCAGTGGGTGTAGGAGAGTGTGATGGTGTAAACCAGGCTGCAAGGTGCCAGACGCCACGGTATGGAGGCAGGCTGAGGGTTTTTTGGGAGCTGGGCTGGCCACAGTTGTTTGTGCTGGTGAGCTGCTGTGGGCCGAGCTAGCGTGGAGCTTGGATTTGACCCGGGATGAGTTTGTTGTCTCCATCCTGTCTGTCCTGTTGGAATGGTCAGGGAAAGCCAAACAGGCGAACTTCCCTCGGATTTGAAGTGCTGTAACATCAACCACATCCCCAGAGGTCTGTGGTGCTGCTCAGCCCACACAGAGCTGTAAATTAAGGCCACTTTGGGTCTTTAATATAGAAAGTTGTGTAGTGCCAGGAGGTGAAATGACAGGAGTGTGTATGTCCTGTGAGAAAGGGGGAGGAGGGCAAAATCTGCCTTCCCACACTGGCTTTTAAACTGATTTCCTACAGCCTGTACGGATGTGTGGATTGGGGGATCTCTCTGTCCTGCTCCTTTCTTGCTTTTTAACTTGCTGGTTTGGTTCAGCCAAAAGAGAGAGAGGGAACCTCCTGAGATCCCGTGGGATTCTCCAGCTTGTGTGGAAACAGCTAGAGGGTCACAGGGAGTGATGGTGCTGTGCCATCACAGAATCCTCACCATCACGGGGAGCTGCTCCAGAGGGAAGAGAGGTCTGCAGCCAGACCCTTTCCCCAACTCTTCCCCTGCACCAACCCCTCCTGCCTTCCTGAGTGGCAACATCTCCATGCCCACCCCCAAATGGCCGCAGCACCCTGCTTGTCCCCCTCAATCCAGGGGTGCATCCAGATGTTCTTCCAGTGTCCGCCATCTCTGGGGGATCAGGATGCAGAGAGGGGCTGCACCCTCCCCGTCCTGGAGGGATGCTCTGCATCACCCGGCCCTTGCAAGCCCACCTGTGGCTGGCTGGATCCCCCAGGGACCTGCATCCCCCTGAGCCCCTCCCAGGGACCTGCATCCCCCCAATCCTGCCATCCCAGATGCTGTTCCATTGAAAAACGCCATTCATTGTAACCTGGCCTTTTATAGCCGCCTCGGAGCGGCTGCGGGGCCATGCCAAGAAAGGCTGCAGCCGGCTCAGAATAGCTCTTTTCATGGAGGACATCCTGGGAAGGAACAATGTTCCCGCTCTTGGGATTGTGGGAACTTTGTATTTCTGCCACTCAGGAAGCGGAGAGCTGCGGGGCTGGCCAGGGCGTCTCCCAGCCCCTCGCTTTGCCCTCTCCTGAAAATAGTCCTTGGGATGAGTTTTGAATAGTCCTGTGCTTATAAAGGGAGCTGCAAATGCCTCCGGACACTTCTCCTCCGGTTGGGAACAGTTATTTCTGGGAGAGCTGGCGCATCAATCACATTTCCTATTCACGTCACTGGCGTGCATTTTCCTGGTGTGGAACTGGTGGTGAGTGGGGCCCGTTTCATTTTCGGCTGGTGGTGCTGCCCATGCACAGCGTGCGAGCAGGGCCGGGCACAGGGCACCGGGCACGGCCACGTGGGCTCTGCTCCCTCACACTTCCCCTCGAGGCTGGATTTGTGGTGCTGGGTGCTGGAGGGTGACCTTCCCCTGTGGCCACAGCCCCTGGATGGCTGTTCCGTGGTGGGAAGGTGGCGAGTTGGATCCGGCAGCTCCTCCGTGGCGAGGCCAGCTGGCTCTGAACGCTCATCCTCCGGGAGCGGGTGGCAGGATTGCGGCGCTGGCTCCCAGCACTGCCCTGGCACTGCTTGGTGCTGCCGGCTCCTGTGGCTGCAATTAAAAAACAAATGCATTTACTGGGACAAATGACCCATTGCCGGATCCAGGCGCGGATTCCCGTCCCGGTCGGTGCTGGCAGTGCCGCCGCAGCAGCACTCAGAGGTTGGGCAAGAGTTTAAGGGAAGCTCCCGGGGGTGGTTGGGCTGCAGGGCTGGATCCTGCACAAGCCCCAGCTCGCTGTCCCAGGCCACATCAAAGCCACCACGGCCGGTCTGTCCCGTCCCACTCTTCCTCGACTTCCTGGCCCAGCACCCCAAAACAATCCCAGCACCCCAAAACAACCTCAGCACCCACAAACAGCCCCGAGGTAGGGCGGGCTTGGTGACGTACAGCTCTCCCAGCTGCCGTCAGGGATGGAAGCCCCCCATCCCAACCAGTCCATGGCGTGTCCAAGGATGGGCTGGATTTTCCATTCAGAGCAAATTAAAGCGATCAGAAGTACTTCGTCCGACCCGCAGGATAGCCAGGAGCTCCTCACAGGAACATACGAGGAATAAAATGTGAATTCTGCCTTAAAGCCACTGGCTGCTGGGTTCCAGCTTTGTGGGGCACAACGGGCTGGAGCAGGGAGAAGCTCACTCAGCAGCGGGAACTTTCCATCCCTGTGGATGTTGCTACTGAAACCTGGGGCTGCGCAGAGGAGCGGGAGGCTGCTGTGGTAACTCTGGCATGGATTCATCCGGGATAGCTCTTTCCACGTGGGAAGCACGCCAGGCAGAAGCAGTGAGGCCGGCATTGTGCCAGTGCTGGGAGGAGGAAGCGCTGGGGAGTATTTCCCATCGCCGGGTTGGAAAAGCACGTTGCTACTGGAGACGGCCTTCCCACCGCGTGGCACAGACGAAGCCTGGCTTTTCCCGCGCCACAAACCTCCCCCGAAGCTGGCGCGAAGCAAGCCTGAAATCTTGGAAGGCGAATTCCTCGCCCTGGGAATCTCCCACCTGCCTGAGGAGCCGTTCGCACGAGCGCCTCGCTTCCCTCCGCATTTTGCGGGAGCATCCCGCTGAGCGTGCCGGCGGCGTGGGTGGTGCGGCGGCGATTCCCGGGTGCCGGGAGGAAGCGGGAGCGCGGCGGAGGATGCTGAGTCATCGGCAGGCTGGCGGCGCTGATAGACGGGGCCCTGCTGGGGGTTCGGCCGGGCTGCGGCGGGCACATGCCCTGCACTGCCGGCACGCCGGACGGCCCCGAGCTTTGGGCGGCTCTTCTGAGAAGCCGGGCCCGGCGAGGCTGGCGGGGGGCAGATAACATCTCCCCCTCGCCTGCAACCTTGGCGGGATGTGCTCGCCAGGGCAGCGGGTGGGCAGAGATAGAGCCCCGCTTCCCGGCGTTATCGCCGCCCCGGCTGCAAACACGATCCCCTGTGCCCGCACGTTCCTCTTTGCTCGCTCGCTTCCTCCTGGTCCCTCAGGGTTTTGGATTTTTTGTGTNAAATGCGATCCGCCTTTCCTCCCCTCCCGGCAGCCGGGGTGCCGCTGCTGGAGTTTTGGGGAGGCGGCGGTGCCCTTGCCGGCGCGGCAGGATCCGGGCGGGTTGGCCGATGTTTCCTTCCTGAGCGGAGTGCACGGCCCCGATAAGTGCCCGGGAGAGCACGAGGTTCGCTGGTGAGCAGCAGGGCCGGCCCTGGGGAGCACGGCTGCCGGCTCAGCCGGGCACGCCGGGCCGGCTGCACGCCAGCCACGGTGCCGCCAGATTGGCCTCGCAGCGAAATCTGCTGGTGGCAGAGATACGGCGTGGTTTGCCAGAGCCCGGCAGCTCCCTGGTCCCGCAGGCGGCAGAGCATCCCCTCAGGAGCACTCGCTCACCCCTGGCAGTGCCGGCGGCGTGGCCGCCTCTCCCCAGGCCGGGAGGATTTGGCAGCGAGGCGGCTCCATCCCTGGATTTCTTGCAGCTTTTCATGTTGTTTCCTCCCCTCCCGCCCCCGTTCCAGTTTTATCAGCTCCGTTGAAATCGGTCCCTGGAGGGAAACCCATCGGCGCTGCGGAGCCTTGGCAGGAGCCGAGCGGATGTGGCCGGGCCAGGCGTCCCCGCGGGCGGCGGGCAGCTGCAGGCAGCTGTGCTGGCAGGAAGCCGCGCAGACGCCCCGCGCCGGGACCTGCCCGCTCCCCACCGCGCAGGTGGGGAAACTGAGGCACGGCCCTGCCAGGTGGGGATGGGCGTGTAAGGAGCTGCGGCAGGGCTGGGGGCTCGGGGCCCCGCGTGGCCGCTGCTGGTGGCCACAGCTGTTGGTCACATGGCCATGCTGCTCCCTGGGAAGCCGCTGTCCCCTGGCCATTTCCAAGTTATCCATGGGAATGAGGCGGCTTTGGGCGGAACGCGGCGTTCCCCGGGCCCTGTGGATGCGCGTTCCGAGTGGGCTAATGGCCACGCCAGCCAGGGGTTGCCGGGGTGGGGGACATATGGGGGACCCCTGGGGCTGCCCTCAGCGCCCGTGTGCTCTGTCTTGCAGCGCGGCCGCCTCGCTGGAGCCTCGGCAATGAATGGGCACTCGCTGCCGGCCGGCACGCCAGCGCATCCCCGGGGCTGGCATGAGTTCTGCGAGCTGCACGCCATCAGCACCGCCAAGGAGCTGGCGCGGCACTACCTGCGCTTCGCCACCGAGCACCCGCACCATGACCTCCTGGCCGCCGAGAACTTCTCGGTGCAGTTCACCGACCTCTTCCAGCAGTACTTCTGCCACGAGGTGAAGGAGGGCATCGCCATGAGCCAGCTCCGCATCCTGCCCGCCGGCCCGGCGCGGGATTACCGGGACACGCACCGGCGGCACACCGACGCTTCCCTGGGCACGGTGGCCACCAAAGCCGAGGCGGAGCCCGGTGCCCGCCCCGAGCAGCCCGTCCGAGCCCCCGAGGCTGCTCCCTCTGGACTGCGCAAGTCCTGGAGCTCGGAGGAGCTGGCGGGCCCGGCGCGGAGGCCCTTCTCGCTCAGCCAGCTGCGCAGGAGCTGGCGCAGCCTCTTCCGACGCCGCTCCTCGGATGCGCTCCCGGGGGATGGCGATGGGGAGGCGGCGGAGGCGGCCCTCAAGCCGGGACTGGGGAAGCGCATCCTGCCGTGGGGGCTGTCGCGGGAGCAGCCCCCCGAGGTGCGAAGGGAGGGGCTCCTCAAGTACGGGCTGCTGGATGAGAATTCCCTGGACAGCGGGACGCGCTGGCTGCGCTGCCGCCTGGTGCTGCGGCGGGCGGGGCCGCCCGACGCCGAGGAATTTGTGCTGGAGCTCTTCGACCCGCCCAAGGTAAGGACCTGCCGCCTCTTGCCGGTTCCAGCCAGTGATGCTGCGGGTCCCTCGGCTGGGGAAGATGCCCGGATGCCGGAGCATCCCACAGGGAGGAGCAGGGCCACCGTGCATCCAGCACCTCGAGGGTTTCTCACCATGAGGGGCCCGGATGGGTTTGCTCTGCCGCTGTTCTCCCTCTGCTGCAGCCACACGAGGCTGGGCCTTGTTTATTTAATACCTCTCAAGTATTGAAGTGGTGAAGTATCTCTGGAGGAGACAAAGCCACCCCTGCGGGGTCCTGTTTGGGGGGTGAGAGATGCTGAGACCAAGGTGTGCTAGTTGCTGCGGTCAGTCAATATGTCATTGCATTTCTCCCTGCTGGGGCTCCAGAACTGGGTTTTCCAGCTGGAAACAGAGCACCTGCCTTCTGAGCTGAGGATAGAGGCTGGTGGCCTCCATCCCACTCATCCCAGCCTTATGGACCCATTCCACCAAGGTGAGGGGCAACCCAGCCTGATCAACCCCAAATTCACCCTGTCCCTTGTGCTGTGGCTTTAGCAGCCTGAGCATCTGCTGCTCTGTCTGGGCAAGCTGGGAGAGGAAAGGGAAAATAAGATTTAGGCTCTGTGCCTTTCTCTGCTCCCAGTGGGACTCATAGTTTTGCTTTTTGTAAGGAGTTTTGTGACTAGAAGTTCAGCTCTCGGCTGCTGCAGTGAGCTCCCGTGGTGCTGGGACGTGGCTGGAGCAGAGATGGTGCAGGATGTGAGGGAGTGGGGAGTGATGTGGGGAGAGCTGGGGTGGGTGTTTAATCTGTAAAAAAGACCGTTCCTCCACATGGCAGGACTTGCACACAGGCGTGATGGGATGAATTTTCTCTTTTTTTTTCTTTTTTTTTTTTTTGTTCTCATTTAACTTTGATGGCAAACTTGTGCTTTGGAAGGAAGAAACCTCCGGTAGAGCTGGAGCCTTGTCCCTGCCTTCAGGGCAGCAGGGTCAGGGAGCAGCTGGCTGAATTCCTGCTATTTCCGTCAAACGGCTCCAATATTAAATATTTGAAAAAAGAAACAACATCGAAATTGTAACATCTGAAAGTAAAAGCTGGTTTTGCTCCGTCATGTCAAGGGTTGCAGTTGTTTGTCCCCGTGGGAGTGTGTGTCCCCATCCTGGGGCACGGAGAGGTCAGAGGCGCTCTGGGGCACTTGGAGGGTGCTCCAGCAGCTGGATAGCACTGCCTTTTTCTCTCCCTCACCCTTTTTGTCCCACTTTTTTCCTTTTCCCCCCCTTTTTCTTTTTTTTTAACACCTTTTTCATTTTTTTACCCTTCTTTCTTTTTTTCTTCCCCCTTTTTCTTCTCTCTTCTTCCTTTTTCTTTTTTCACTTCCCCTTTTCTTTTTTCAATCCCCCCCTTTTTTTTTACTGCCCCCATCTTTTCCTCCCTATCCTCCTCTTTTTTCCCCTTTCCTCCCTTTTCCTTTCTTTCTTTCCCTCCCCCTTGGGAAGCAAGCCCAGCACATTCTTCCTCTCCCCACATTCCCTGCCCAGCTTTGACCCAGGGGCAGGAGACACTTCAAACAAGACGTTGACCAAGTTCCCCCAGTGCTCTGAGCTTTGTTCCTTGCAGTCTCCATGGGATGGAGATTTCCTGGTGCTCCACATCACCACGAGGCTGGAGACCCCGGAGCCCCGAGCAGGGGGTTTCTCAGCCAGGCCTGTGGAAGTGGGGGATGTTCCTTGCTGGATTTTGCAAGTCTCTGGATTAAATTGCTTCCTGTGCAAATATTCTCAGGGCGGTTCCTTCCTTTCCAATTCTCTGGGCCAGGGCCAGCTCCCGTCTCCTTTACAGCACAATCAATCCAGACCCTTTCCCAGTAACTGCGGTTGAACTCCGGGGGCGGTGGAAAATCCCCCACGGTGCTGGTGGCTCCTGCTCCCCAAACCCAGCACGGGGGCAAACCACAGAGCAGCGAGAACAGAACAGTTTGTTGGGGGGTTGTTTTCCTTTAAAATAACTAAATACCACTCAACAACCCCTCGGGAATGGCTGTGAGGAGCCCCCTCCCCTCCATCCTCCTGCCCCAGGATGCTCCCAGGGCTTTGCCACTGCCTTCTCCCCATCTTATGTGTCTGTTCCTGATTTGAGGATGCTGTTGATCACCGTAGAAAATTGATGGTTTTAAATAAGCAACTGTAAAACCAGCTCTTGGGATTTTTCAACACCGACTGATCTCTGGACTGTGAGGCTGGTCACCCTCAGGGTCTCCCTGGAAGCACCCTTCCCCCTTCCTCCTCTTCCTTCCCCCTTCCTCCTCTTCCTTCCCCCTTCCTCCTCTTCCTTCCCCCTTCCTCTCCTTCCCTCTTTCCACCCTGTAAATAATAGGATGCAATTGAAATTCCATCTCAGCCTCAGGGCTTTGCAGCATCAAGCCAAGCCCCCAAATATCCATCCCCTTGGAATGACCTTGGAAAAGGCAGGTGTGTGGAGAAAGGAGGGGGATCCTGCTGCTTTTGGCAGCTTTTATCTAATTTTCCCCCCTTTCTCCTGGTGCTCCAGTGGGGCCTCTGAGCTTAATCCCGTAACGTGCCCGGCATCAAAGGGAGTGGGGGCTTTGAAGAGCCCTGATCCTATTTACTGCTTGGGTGGCTGTGCTGGGTGAAGGGGTCAGGGAGCTGTGCTGGAGAATCCAGCGATACCTACGGCGCTGCCTGGAGTGGGCACCCCCTGCCCCAGGCGTGTGCCAGAGGAGATGAGGATTTTGGGAGAGAGAAAACAGCTCCCCTTCCCGTGCTCACAGCCACAGCTGGCTTGGTTTTGGCAGCTCTCCCGCCTCCCTCAAGCACTGGGAAAATGATGTTGCAAAGGAGGGATTTGGGGATGATGAGATCTGGAGCTCCCCTGGGAGAGGGTCACTGCCTGGCTGCAGGGCACGTGACTGGGGGGCAATCCCACCCTGGGGACATTCCAGAGGGTGGTGGGGTGTGAGGAGGCCAGAATGAGGTGATGATGCTCTGTGGAAGAGGAGCTGGAATAGAGGGATGTTGGGATACCTGTAGTACTTGTATATATGGATATATGTATATGTATATGTGCCACAGGAAAACCTGGGCATGGTCCTGGAACTGCAGCCCAGCTGGATTCTCTGATGTCCGTTATGAGGGTGATGCTCACCAGTCCTCCCTGATTTCCTTGGAGGCATTAAGGGCTTTCTCCTCTCCCACACCATTTAATCCTATATAACCTTTAGGACCGGCTACCTCTGAGGTCTCCCCACCTTCATCAATTTAAACCAAAGCTGGCAAACCCAGGTTCATCAGCTTTGGGGCTGCCCCATTCCTCAGCTGAGCCCCAGCCCCAAATACCTCTGATATGGCCAAATCCCAAACTCTGTGAAAACCGTGATTCGCAGCGGAAATGTCCCGAGCCGTTTCTGTTGACCAGATGTTTCTACAGGAAGGGGAAGGGAAATGGGATTTGCATTTGTGCTGCTTTCTTTATAGCATTTTAATGAAATCCAGTGCATCCCGTAAATTGATGGCACGCCGGGACTAGCCGGGAAGGCTCCTTCCGGAGAAAGCCCTTGGAGCCTCTGCCACAGCTCAAACATCTTTGCTGAAGCCACGGGAGGAGCAGTATTTTTATCTCTGCTCAGTGTGAGGCTGCTTTGACTTCCTTTTTTTTCTCTTTTCTTCTCTTTTTTTTTTTTTTTTTTTTTTTTTAATTTTTTAAATTTTTTTTTTTTTTTTTACCCCTTTCACCTGAATCTGGTTTCTGAGAACTGTCACCTCCTGAGACAGCAGGTTCCTGTCCCTGATTTTTGGTGCTTGGGGCTGTGAGTGGCAGCTGGTCAGGCGTGGGATGGGGCACATTCCCCATGTTTTGGTCCCCATCCCGTATCCCTGCTCCTCCTGGAGCTGCTCAAACATGGCCTGAGTGACTCAGCCAAGGAAGGGCAGTGGTGGAGGGGAATTTTCCTCCCTGGAACACCTCGAGAAGAGTTTTGCCAGCGATGGGAAGCACCTCAGTGTCCCATCATCACATCCCTGGTCCAGGACAGGTCATGTTTGTGTCAGTTTGGATCCCCAGGGACCACATCCCTCTCCTGGCATACTTTTCCTGGCATTCCTGGGGACTTCATCCCTCTCTTGGTGTCCCTTTCTGGCATCTCCAAAGGCTGCATTCCATTCATGGCATTCTTCTCCTGGCATTCCCAGGGTCTGCATCCCTCTCTTGGCATCTCCAGGGGCTGCATCCTGATGCAGCTGAAGATGTCCCTGCTCATTGCAGGGGGTTGGACTTGTTGACTTTTCAAGATCCTTTCCAACCCAAACTATTCTGTGCTTCTGTGATCCCTCTCCAAACATCCTGCTCCCAGCATCCCTCTCCTGGCATTCCCAGGCACTGCATCCCTTTTTTGGCATTTTCAGGGGCTGCATCCTAATCTGTTTGGTGTCCCTGCTTGTTGCAGAGGGGTTGGACTGGGTGGCCTTTGAAGGTCCCTTCCAACCCATATTATTCTGTGATTCTGTGATCCTGCTCCCAGCATCCTCAAGGATCGCATCCCTCTCCTGGCAACCCCAAGGACCGCACAGCCAGGAGCTGGGAACGCTGCTGTGATGATGAGCCGGAGGGCTTTGGTTGTCCTGCAAATCCCTTGGGAGAGGCAAAACCTCCTCCGAAGTCACCCGGAGCTGCTCCAAACCCCCGGGCAGCCTCTCCCCGGGGCAGGGCGGGCTCTGTTCTTCGAAGGCACCGGGGGCTGGGCGGCCTCAGGGCTTTGTGAGATTCTGGTGGTGACTTTTGCTCTCTTCCCCCTCCCCCCGGCTCTGTTTTTGGGTATCGGGAGGGGTGGGAGGGAGGGCGAGGAGACAAAGGTTATTTGTCATTTATTAACCACAACTTTTTCCATCCTTGGTCATGCACGGAAAAAACACTTTTAGCAGCGTAACCACAGCCCCGGCGTTAATTGCTGAAGAGCGGAGTTTCTTATTTTGGAAACTGTTGCTGGGATGGGGCTTGCTGGGGCCTGGGTGTGCGGGAAGGGTGCAGGATGGACCCCAACCTCTGCTTCATTGAACTCTGGGGTTTTGGGGCTTGGAAGGATTCCTTTTAACCCCATCCTTTAAAATCTGCCCTTCCCGGGGGTGTTGTCCTGCTGCTGTGCCCACCCTGCTTATCAGAGTGTCACTCACAGGGATGCTGCAGAGCTGCTTGGGGTGGAAAGCACCACGTGCCAGCTGAGAAGTGGGCAAAAAATGGAGATATTGAGCAAACCACAGGAAAAAGGTCCAGGAAAGCACTCAGGGAATTCATCTCTTCTCCCTCAAAGCTTCCCACAGCTGGCGTGAGAAGAGCTGCGGGTGCTGCTGGGTCCCCACAGCCAATGTGAGATGCCCAGTAGGGGTTTTTTTGGGTGGTTGTCTCTCTTTTTTCCCCCTTTTTCTTCTTTTTTTTTTTTCCTTCTCTCTCTTTTCACGGCCCAGGATGTGGTTGTTTCAAGGCTGAGAGCTGCTTCTTTCAAAGGTAAATATTTACGAGAGCCTGCGCAGGCAGCGCAGGGTCTGGAAGGATTCAGGGATTCATCCCAGCCCTGGTGGAGGCTCAGCTGGGGTGGACCCTGCTCCTTCCCACCAGGCAGCTGGTCCCAGCTCCAGTGTCCATGATGGGCACTGTGATGTTCAATGTCGTTTTGGGATTGTGTTAAAAATGAGCATTTTGGGCAAACTCATTTTTTCCAGCCAGGGGCAGGAATGAAAATACCCATCCAGTGGGATTCAATGCTCCCACGTGGGCTTTTGAACCTTTTCCATCATCCTGGGTGATGCAAAACCTCGGGATGATAGAAAATCCCAGGATATCCCAGGGACTGTGGGGAGCCAGCAGAATCTGTGCTGGGCACCCGCATCCCTCTGGGGCTGAGGTTTGGGGTGACTCAGTCCTGGCTGCTGCGGCTCCCACTTGCACGCAGACACCTTATTTACTTTCCAAGCTCATTATTTATTCCAGGAAATTATTAAAGCAGCCCACGCTGGAACCCAATTTGGCATAAAATAAGTTTTAAAAAAAAAATTTAAAAAAAAATCGAGGGGCTTGCAAATGCCGACTGTTTACAGATTTTGTTTATAGCCCCCATCAGCCCTGCTGTTGAGCCGCTGGGCTGTGCAGGATTTTGGGGGGCTGTGCAGGATTTTGGGGAGATTTGCAGGATTTTGGGGGGCTGTGCAGGGTTTTGGGGAGATTTGCAGCAGTTTGGGGAGTTTGGGAATGCTGGCTAATTCGTGCAGAGCACGGAGGTTTATCAATGAACAGAGGAGCCACCAGCTCCAGGGATGGGTGGGGATTCCTGCCTGGACACCCCACCCCCCCCCCTCCNTGTGCCCCGGCCGCCCCCGAGCCAGCGCTTCAGGCCGGCACAACGGTGCCTCTTGTCACCGCTGGGCACGGTCCCCTCGGGGATGGCTCTGTCCCCTGCCACGGCCCGCGGGATGCTCGGAGACAGGGTGTCCTGGAAGCCCCTTTGTGCCTCCGGCGTGTGGGGCTGAGGATGCTGGCGGGGCTTTGGGGTGGGCAGAGAGGGTTTTTGGGGAGGGGGGGGGGGTGCTGAGCTCGCACAGCTGCGGGAATCACATCCCGTGTTCCCGTTTGACAGTCGGGGAAGCTCCAGGCTTCGGTTCCCCAAGCCCAGAGCAGAGCCCAGGATGGTGCTTGGTGCTGTCGGGAGGTTTCCAAATGGGCAGTCTCCACCTGCAGAGAGGCAGGAATGTTTTGGGAACGTGTCACCCTGGGGCCAGGGGGAGCTGAGCTGAGCTAGGGGTCCTTGCAGCAGGCATGGAAGGCCCGAATCAGTGGGATTCCAGTGTCCAAAAAACCAGCATTGGCAGGGGCTGTCCAGGGTGGACCTCTCCCTTTGGGATGAGCTGGGGTGCAAACACCTGAGGAAGAGCACTGGGATTAACTGTGCTGCCAGGTCCCCCGGAGCACTGGGATTAGCTGCTGGAGGACAGAGGGATTAGTCACACTGCAGATCCCTGAGGATGAGTGCCAGAATTAGCCATGGTGCAGATCCCTGAGGATGAACACCGGGATTAGCCATGGTGTAGATCCCTGAGGACGAATAACTGGAGTGGTTGTGGTGCAGATCCCTGAGGATGAACACCAGGATTAGCCGTGGTGCAAACCCTGAGGACACGTTTTGGGATTATCTATGCTGCAAAAGTCCTCGAGGATGAGTGTTGGGTTTAACTATGGTGAAACTCCCAACGCAAACCACCCTGATTTCCTGCCACACAAAATCCCTGAGGATGAAGGCTGGGAATTACCCGTGGTGCAAACTCCCGAGGACGGTGGCAGCTCCAGCAGACACTGCACTCTCCAGCAGGACCCTTGGAGCCCTCACAGCCCCGCAGGGCCCCGCTGCCTCGCCCTGCCCTGTTCTGGCACCAGGGGATGTTTCTCACCTAGTTCACCCAGCATTCCCTGGAGAAGAGCTGTGTGTATCCATGTTCCTGGAAAACTTCACAACTTCCCCCAGGGCTGCAGGCACAGGATATGGTTTTTTGTCCATCCAGCACAGCCAGGCCCAGCCAGGCCTGGCGCTGCAGCTCCGGCTGAGGTTTGTCCCTTGCGTAAGGGACACAGAGATCCGTGATTTACAAGAAGTGACAAATCTCACCCGTATCCGTTGGGGACCTTGCACAAGGGCTCAGGCACTTCCCCACCCCCCGCGGGTGACTCAGAGTGGTAGTGAGAGCTGATGTGGGGAAACCCCTGGAGCATGGAGGGGCCGGGGGCAGCTCCTGGTGCTCTCGAAGGATTTGCTCTGCTCGAACTTGGCCTGACGGCCCAGCCACTGCTGTCATCACCATGACAATGCCATCATCACCATGACAATGCCATCATCACCGTGACAATGCCATCATCACCGATGATGATCCATCGTTGTGCCACTGTTATCATCACTGTGCCACTGTCACCATGACACTGCTGTCATTGCCATGCCACTGCTGTTGTCATCACTGTGCCACCGCTGCCAGACCACCACCCTCATCACTGCACTACTGCCATCATCACCATGCCGCCGCTGTCATCATCATGCGACTGCCATCGTCGCCGTGCCACTACTCCCGTTCTTGGAGAGGCGCTTTCCACCTCACCTGAGTGGAAAAAGCTCCCCCAGCACCCTCAGTGTCCCCTGAGCATCCAGACAGGACGTGCTCCTTTTGGCAGCAGCTCACAGCATCGTGGGGAGAGCGTTCCTGGCACAGGTGGGCGAGCTGGGAGGAGCTTTGCTGTGAATAACACCATAAATCCCAAATATCTTTGTTGGAGACTTCTAAGGGACCTGCTGTGCCGAGGCAGTGATTTCCCCACCGTAGGCAAGGGAAGGTGTGCAGGGAGAGCTGCTGGAGGAATGCCACCACTGAAGGAGCCAGTGGCACTTGCCACATGCACAGGGACTGAAGAGAGTGGCCGTGGCAGCGCCAGGCAGGGCTGGCGTCAGGCTCCTTCCCAGATCTGGCAAACCCCACTTTCTCCCACCTGCCCTGCCCTCCCCGGGTGTGTAGTGGCTGTGGGTGCCTTGGTGGCACTGCCTGTGCCATGCTGGTTGTTCCTGTGCTGTGACAGTGCTGTGACACCCTGTGGGGGTGTCTGGGATAGGGGATGTGGGGACACACAGAGGGGGTGCAGTGGGGTGTCCTCACTGGGAGGGCTCTGGTGGGATGCTCAGGGCAGGGAGCAGGAGGCTCCCTGTTCTTGGGGGCATTTTCCTCCGTCTTCCAGTTTGCCCCGTGTCCCCTGGCACTGGGAACAGCCCTGGCCAGGCTGAAGCTTTGTACTTTTAAACTGTGAAAAAATTCCCTGCAAAACCCAAAAATACCAGTGTATCCCAGTAGGTGCTGAGAGCTGGTGTATCCCCTCTGTCCCCATCCTATGGAACCAGGGAGAGGGAGTCTGGGGCAGCTGGGCCAGATCCCACTGCCCTGAGAGCTGGAGAATGACCCATGGCACAGCCCAGGGTGCCCAGGTTCGTGTGCCGGGACTGGGAATGCCGCAGCGATGGTGCGGAGGCAGCTCTGCTCTGGGGGCTTGGGGGTGCAGCTTATGGGGTGTCACAACCCAGGAGATTTTGTGGGGGTGCTCAACGTCATGCTGGGCTTTCCCCCGTTTGCACAGGATCCCTCTGGGAGCAGTGGGGTGAATCTCCACGTGGAAGCTGATGCTGGCAGGGTTGGGGCTGAGCTGGAGCAACATCCCTAACATCCTAAACATTCCATCCCATCCCGAGCATCCTGAGCACACCGAGCCAGGCAGCAGCGGGCGTTACCCATCCCTGCAGTGCTGCTGGGGCACCTCTAGCCGAGAAGGAACCCACGGGTGAACCCTTGGTGTGTTGAGTGTGCACTTTTGGTTACTGAGAACTCCCTTTCCCGGTACCGGCCGCATCGAGCAGGGCATCTTGCGGTCAGGTGCGGCGCCCCGGCAGTGGGGGCACCGTGCCTGCGGCAGGCACTTCTCCGAAGCCAGCCTGGTTTTTCAGGCACCATATCTCTGTGCTGCATCATTTCCTTCTCCCTTCACGCTCCAGCTGCGCTCTCCACGCCGAGAGACGCGGGGGCTTTCGCCGAACTCCCTTTTCCTGGAATTTCCCGATTTCCTGAGAAGCCGACCCCAGCGCTGTGGTTGGGATGTTGATAAAACCCGCTCAGGGTCATGCTGGACGTCACAACCCCTGTGCGGGAAAGTGGCCAGGACGAGAGATCCTGTCACCTTCTCCACACGGGACTTTGCACGGGGCACGGTTACGTTCCAAAGGTGGCAGAAAAATCAAATTCCTTCGTGATAAAGCCCGGGCGCCAGCGCCGCTCCTCACGGCAGCCCCGTGACAGTGATTGCAGCACAGCACAGCTGCAATCACTGTCACCAGCGGGCCCGGGGGTGCCGGAGCCACCGCGGTGTCACCAGCCCTGAGCATGACGCCGTACACGAGCGACTTCTAAGAACTTTCTTTTCGGTGCAGCTCGGTGCTGATAAGGGCTGATCCCTCTCACGCTGCGTTTCCGGCCCCAGAGAACACCGAGTGCTCGGCCGAGAGAGGGAGGAAGGAGGGGGGATGGGAAAATAAAAGAAAGAAGCACAGCTAAAGATGGTGTGGTTGGGTGACCGAGGAAGTGTCCGGTGGGGACACTCTGAGTGGCATACAGGTGGTTGGGGACGTGCTTGGGGGGTGGGTTTGCGGTGAGTATCACGAGCTCGGAGCAGAATTTGGGCAGTTTGGTTGGCAAATGCTGTTGTGGGGCGAAGTGCCACAGCCCAGCGTGTAGAGACGCTGTCCCTGTGTAGGGACAGTGGCTGTGGAGGGCCACTGGCACCGTCATCCCATGGGATGATAAAGCCACTGCGTGAATCACAGCCAGCCACGGTTTTGTGGTGCAGCAAGCCTGGTGCAGGGGGATGAGCGTGCCTGGCACGTGGTGGCACTACCTGGGCTTTGCTGGGATGCATGGGATGGCTCTGGCCATGGGGCTGGGCACGGAGCGTTGGCTCCGTCACCCAGCACTGATGCAGGGGTGTTCAGGAAATTTTTGCCCCCCTGGCACCCTGGATCCTGTGCCACGTGCCGCAGCCTCCCGGCAGTCAGCGGGACAGCAGAGGAACTGAAAGCGGCCGCAGGGATATTTTAGCCTTCGTGGAAGTGTCTGCTCAGCATTTTGTCACGTGTTTGCGTCCGTGCCAAACCCGCCGGGGAGCTCTTGGCAGGCCACTGACCCTCGCACCCACGAGCAGGATGTTCCCCGCCTGCACCCCGGGTTCCCCATCGGTGCCACATCCCTGGAAAGCGATGCCATGCTGGGAACCCCCTTCTCCCTCCTCTCCTCCACCTGTCCCTCCACTGCAAGGTCCTTGGGACCCCTGAGATGGGTCTGGATGTCTCTCAGCCCCCCTGGGGTGCCCCGACAGTGACTGGGCAGTGCCGTGGGGGATATTTCCTTGCCACAATGGGGTATTTCCTCACCACACAGGGTATTTCCTCGCTGGTGGGGTATTTCCTTGCAGAGCCGGGTATTTCCTTGCTGGCTGCTGTGCCTCTGGTGGCTCCTGGACCTGGTAGAGCAGTGGGGTGTGGAGCATTGTTTTGGGGTGTGGGGCAGCGTTTTGGGGTGTGGAGCAGTGTTTTGGGGTGTGTGGGAGTTGGGGCTCAGCTCAGGCTCTGTGTCCCCCTCACAGGGCTCCAAGCCGAAGCTGCTCGTCGCCTGCTCCGCCGTGCAGGAGGTGCGGAGGTGCACGCGCCTCGAGATGCCCGATAACCTCCACACCTTCGTCCTCAAGGTAGGACCTGCTGAAAGGGTCTGCAGCCACCCCCGAGGCCTTTCCCACCCTCGGGGGCACACGTGGCTCCCAAAAGCTCCCGTGCCAGATTTCAGTTCCTCTTCCCATCCGGGGAGGGGATGCACAGGGGGATGTGGAGTGCAGGGTGGGGGATGCGCTGTCCCTGCTGGGGGGTGGGGGATGAACATCTCTCTCTCTCTCTCTGAAGACCCCATGTCCCTCTCTGATGTCCCCCAGGTCACCAATGCCACCGACATCCTGTTTGAGGCAGGGGATGAGCAGCAGCTCAGCTGCTGGACGGCCGAGATCCGGGAGTGTGTGCGCAGGGGGTAAGCGCCCACTGGATGTCCCTGAACCTGGGAATGGGGACAGTGGCTCTGTGTCCCCACTGCCAGCACTCAGCCTGGCTTCTCCCGTCCGCAGCAGGTCTGACACGGGTGACCCTGAGCTCCTGACGTGCCGACACCCCGACCCTACAGCCTCCGGCCACACCACCAGCACCGACCCCCTCAGCCAAGGTGAGCTGGGGACACCCAGGGGATCCCGGGGACAGAGTATCCCTCGCCGGGGGGGTCACCACATCCTGCCGTGGCTGGGCTGATTGGCCTTCCCCGAATGGCATGAGGGGGGAACAGAGAGGGGAGGGGACGGGGGCGACGGGCAGGGGTCCCATTTCCCAGGGACACTCATCCCTCTGCCTGGCAGGGGCGACACCGGGGGGCCCGGGGGAGGCGGCGGGGCCGAAGATGGAGCAGTTCCTCTCCTCCTGCCCCTGGTTCCACGGGCCCATCTCCCGCGTGAAGGCGGCTCAGCTGGTGCAGCTGGGGGGGCTGGAGGGCCACGGCGTGTTCCTGGTGCGGCAGAGCGAGACGCGCCGCGGCGAGTACGTGCTCACCTTCAACTTCCAGGGCAGAGCGAAGGTACGGGCGGGACGGGGCTGGCATGGGGAGGGGAATCCCGCAGGAGCTCCTGGGGCAGCCCCCCTGCTGCAGGACAGCCCCTGTCCCACCGCATCCCACCCCAGGGAGATGCTCTCCTGGTCTCTGCCCCGATGCTTCTCCCCGGGCGGCGAAATCCCCAGGGAGCCACAGGCCGGGGATGCAGCACTTAGTGCTAAAGCCGTTTGTGTCCCCCACCCCAAACATCCCCGCGTCCCCAGCGTGTCCTCCAGGAGGGAGGCGGAGGGAGGGTTAACAGGTCCCTGCTCCTCTCCGCAGCACCTGCGGCTGGCGCTGACGGAGCGGGGCCAGTGCCGCGTCCAGCACCTCCGCTTCTCCTCCATCGTGGAGATGCTGCACCACTTCCACCGCTACCCCATCCCGCTGGAATGCGGCACCGCCTGCGATGTGCGGCTCTCCAGCTACGTCGTCGTCCTGCCCCAGGCACAAGGTGTGCGGGGAAGGGGGATGTTCCCGTGGGATGTGGGGGTGGAGGGTGCCCGGGCTGGGTGTGGATACTCCCGGGCTGGGCAGAGCTGGGCCCTTTGATTCCTCGTGGAGCGGGGAAGCGGAAGCCCCGGGGCAGTGGCACAAAAGGTGACTCCCAAGCTCCCAACTTCCTCTTTTGAGAAAGGAGAAGCTGAGGGGGGGCTGTGTCATGGAATGCGCCCCCAGAGAGGGGGCGACAGCAGCATCCCCCTGACCAGCATCTCCTCCCTCCGCCTGCAGCTCCCGGCTCCAGCACCACGGTCCCTCTCCCCTTGCCCTTTCCCGGCTGGAGCCCCGAGTTCAGCCTCGTCCCCGCCGGCTCCTCCTGCCCGCGCGGCCCCGACGATCCCCCCGGGGGTCCCCCAGCGGAGCAGATCTTTCACCTGGTGCCGCCGCCGGCCGAGCTGGCGCAGAGCCTGCGCCCGGCCAGGGCCACCACGGCCACCACGGCCCCCGCGCCCCGGCCCCGCGACTCGGACTATGAGGTGGAGGCACCGGGCCGGGGCCACGTCCGTGCCATCGACAACCAGTACACGCCGCTCTGACCGGCACCACGCCGGCACTGGGATGCACTTTCGGGTGGAGAAATCCTGGAGACCTTCTGGGGGATCCATCGAGAGAAAGAATGTACCTGTCTCTTCCTTCTGGTTAGGGATTATTATTGTATTTTTGCAAGGAAGGGGGTAATTTTTCACTCCTGTACGGGTGTGCTCCCTCTCGTTGGCCTGTTAAAGGGCCTCTTATTGTTGTTTTTGTTCTTCTTATCGAAGCTTTCTCGTTACTGTTTACACAACGCCGCTCGTGCCTGCGCCGGGCCCGGTGTCCCGCCTGTCCCTGACACGACAGAGCCCAGCCAAGGAACCAGGGGCTTGTGTTACACCCACAGAATTGGAGAAAGTTAAAAAAACACAGGATAACAAGGAAAAAAGGACTATAAATTCATTGCCAAGTTGCTGCTCCAGGCCTCGTCCTCCCGCCCCGGCTGCTGAACCCACCAGCAAAGCCTGACCTGAGCTGAGCTCCCACGAAGGGTGATGAGCAGGGTTTGGGCTTTTTTTTTTTTTAGCTAAGGCAAAAACTGGCTTTTTCTTGCTTTTCCTTTTTAACCCAGCACAGCTGTGGTCGCTCCCTGCGCCAGCCAGAGGGATCCTCATCCGGCTCTCCCAGCTGATTGAGACTGAACACTAATTGCTCCATCCTTAGCCATGGCACCAGCTGAGAACTAACAGGGAGACTGACAAATCACTCCTGCTGGTGAGGGAGGGGTTTATCCTGTTTTATCCTGGTGATGGAGGCTTTTTATCCCTGTGGTGCCTGGGTTTCTATCCTGGTGATGGAGGCGTTTTTATCCCGGTGATGGAACTGTTCCATCCTGGTGATGGAACGGTTTTATCCTGGTGATGGAATCGTTTTATCCCAGTGATTTTAGGCACAAATCTAAAGTCAGGTTTCCCTCTAAAGAACCTCCCTACTCTCGCTTGCCTTTTTCTGCCCTGTCACACCAGGGTGGTGGCATTTAAAGCTCCACAGCGGCCTCTTGCAGGCAATGGGGGTCCCTGGGGACCCCTCCTCACCTGGAGGAAAAACTTGTCCAAATCCCTGGGTCTCAGCATCCCCTGATCCCCAACTGTTCCCAAACTCTGCTGCTGTTCCTGAGTCCCTGGGGCTGCTTCACCTGCCTGGGGCAGCCATGAGAGAGGAAGCACTTCTGAGAAGCTGCCATTATTTTAGGAAAGAGGAAGGGCTGGAGCTGTTGCGCCACACAGGAGGGGATGTTCACAGCATTCAACTTCCAGATTTCCCAGCGCAGCCTTCCCTGGGATTTTGGATGCAAAACTTGCCTTGAGATTGCCTTACAGAAAGCTTTTTTATTTCTATTTCCCTTGAAATTGCAATACAGGTGGGAGCCCTCAGGAGTATTAACATTTAGCAATTAATTTGAAAACTGGCAAACACGAAGCCTCGTTGGGCTGAGTTAGGAAATCCCACAAAAATCCAGCCTCTAGGACAGGCTTTGGTGTGAAGCAGGTTCTGGGTGAGCCCAAAGTTCCAAGGAGACAGGGTCAGGAGCTGAAGGGCAAAGCCAAAATATCTGGGGCCAAACAGCCCAGGAAGCAGCCATGAGTGCAAATCTGGGTTTATAAATCAAAGTATAAGACTGGGACAAACGGGAACCATCAACTGGAGAAACCATTTAGGTTTTCCCTTTGTGCCTCTCCATTGCTTGCTCTTGCTCTCTCCTGGGCTTTGTGCATTTAGAGCAGGCAAAGGCTTTTTTTTCCCCTGCTTTCTCTACGCTCGTGCCTGAAACCGGAGCATTAAGAGCAAATTGCACTGGTCCTGCAGCACTGCCAGCCCCGGAGAGGCTGATGGAGAAACAAAGCCAGCGCTGTCCTCGCTGGGCTCCTCAGCTGTATCCGCATCCCATTCTCCTCCCTGGAGCAGCACAAAGGCTGCAGCCAGAGGCAGGAGCACATCCCCGGGGCTGGCTTGTGCCAGGCAAGGCAGCTCCCTCCGAGGCTCATAAATAACCCCTCGTGCTCTTGCATTTATGGGGATGGGAAAGGGAAGGGGGGGACAGCACAGCACGAGTTGTCGTTTCCTTTCCTCACTCGCTGCCTGCTTCCCAAAGCCTTGGAAAACACAGGCATGTGCTAAATCTTGCTAAGATTCCTGGTTTTAGTCCCACTGAGCGCAGGGAGCTGCGTTCAAAGGGATTTTCCCCCAAAAAGCGAGGTGGACTCACCCGAATCTCCCTACATCTGCAAAGAAAGGATGGGCTGGGAAAAGGCAGCGCTATTCACATCCCTCGCCAGATGAATCCCGAGAAATCCTTGCCAGATAAATCAGATGCTGCTGGGGTGGGTTGTTTTGGCACGCCAGGACTTTATTGTTCCAGTGCCAGAACTGAAACATGCGTGTGCATGTGGTATTTTTAACCTGCAGCTTAATTACAAGGGGGTTCTCCGCAGTTTAAATGGAAATTGCTGTGCTTGATTAGTAAAATACACGTTGGGTTCATTATCTCCCCGTCAGCCACTTCCCCCATGCAAACAAACTCCAGTGGGGGAGAACTCCTGTTCTCCCCACCAGTGAGCAGTGGGAAAATCCCTCTGATTATTTAATAGTCAATTCCATCCCCAAACTCACCCACAGGCAGCCGAGGGATGTCCAGCCCTCCCAGCTCCACCAGCTCTTCATTTCAGCTCCACTGCAGCAGAACCTGAGGGGATTTTTGGGCTTATTCCCAAGCTCCCGGGGGGGGAGGGGGGACTGAGTTTGAAATCCTGTTTCTCCTAGAAAACATCTGGCTTGTGACACAGGTCAGAGCCTGACTCTGCTCCTGCCAGCACGTTACTCCAGCCCTAAGGTACTCACTCCTCTGCATTACAGCAGTGGGCAAAGAGCATTAAGCCATTCCACCCTATGGAATAGAAGCATTTTGCAGGACTTTTATATTCTTGTGACTTGAGAGAAGAGCCCAGGGCTGGGCAGGTTTAATTCCCCAGCCCCTGTGGGATTTCTATGGGTGTTTATGTATTGATTTTTGGGAGGAAGGGTAGCCAAGGGCAGAGCCCCTGGGTGGCTCTGTGGAGGTGCAGCCTCCTCAGAAACAAAGTCAGGTGTGGCCACCAGTTTGTGCCTTGGCCCTGGAGACGGGCACGTGGAACACGAGTTTGGACCCCACCCAACAGGAGGCAGGAGCCACAGGAGCAGCTCCTGGAGCTCCTGCCCGATGGCCTCCCCCAGGAGAGGCTGGGGCTGGGGAGCCCCATTTCACCCAGCTACTCAGGACAGTTTTTAGCAATAAAGATGTAAACCAGGCAGCGCCTTTGCCCTGTGACAGCAGAGACCTGGTTTAGGGCACAATCCAAGACTTGTGTCCGGCCAGAATTCCTCCCCCTCCTCTTCCTCTTGCTGTTTGCTGGCAGCCACTTCTGCTCAGTGGCCTTTATGTCCCCAAGGGTGGCAGGTTCTGAAGGAGCTCCTGACATGAAGCATTAGTTGATGCCTCCCTCCCTCCCTCCCTGCCACTTCCCAGCCCTGTGGAACAGCACCAGCAGGTACCGAACGCTGACACCACCCTTCCTCACCCATCCCTTCGGACTGAAGCTATTTTGGGGGGAAACTTCTAGGAAAAGATCCAGGGAGAAGCCAAAGCTTCTCATTCCTCATCTGGACCACCAAAGCCCGGTGTCATCCAGCATTCTGAACTTTTAGCTTTGATCCAAACAGCCCCAACATTCCCCAGCAGCTCCCAGAGGCAGGGAGGTGACTCTGCATTCCCTAACTCAGCCTTTAGCAGGACGATTAAAGCCAACAATTTTGTTGGAGCGTATTAATTTGAAAGTTCTACTTTTCACCTGCACAGAAAAGTTCTTCTTGTATAGTAATTTTTTTCTATATATTGTTTCTGTATGTACTGTACAAGTAACTTATTCTTGAATAATGCGATTTTACCGTAATATAAAAAAAAAAAAAATCTGCTCTTAATAAACTGTTTTTAGAACTTGTTTCTCACTTGTAGTCTTCAGTCTGATTCTCTCCAGGTGCCTGGTCATTGTTCTAGTGGACACTGGATGGTAAAAGGCAGAAATGCTCCCTTGGACATGAAAATCCTCTGGTTTGGCCCCATGGGACGATGCCTGCAGCACACAGGACAGTCAGGACACGGCACTTGGAGCAGGGATAACTTTGTCCCCCCATTTTTTTAAGGCATTTTGCCAGGGAATTCTTACCCTCCCTTTCCTTCTCCAGCAGCACCACTTTTATACTTCCATCACCTTTAAGGCCCATCCGGGACCTTTCCCGACCCCGTCCGGAGCAGCGCAAGGCTGAGGGATCAGGAACACAAAATCACCTGCACACAAAACCTTGTTTTTGAATTTGAATTTGATTCCCAAACCTTTCCCTTATTCCTGCAATGCCCCTGCAGCAGCTGCAGCACACAACAGACTCAGAGCAAACCCTGGCTCCAGCTGGGATTGGAGCTGGAGCAGCCGGTACAGGAAGAGACTCAAAAATCACCACACAAACACCGAGGAGGGTCAGTTTTTAAAACTTTTTTTATTTTTTAATTTTTTTTTTTAAGTTTTTATTTTATATTATCTACAAAGTAAAAGTTTTCTTAACTTAAAAGTTACATCACTGTCTCACGATAGTGATTATCTCATCAAACGTGATTTATAAATAATAACTCATCCGTTTGACGATTAGAATTTTTTTTTTTTTTTTACTGAACCTGTTTCAAGTTTAGTTAGAAGTAAAAGGGATCTCCAAGTCTTGATTTTTAGTGATAATAGCAGCAAGAATCACTCTTGTTACTTCTTTTGCTAGCTGACGAGTTCATAACTTTGAAGGGTCATTAAAAAATAAATAACTTCCAGTTTTCAGCAAGCAGAGTTGGGGCACTTGCAGGACTCAGATACAGTGCATGGAATTATGGAATAGCCCACAAGTTCCTAAATGCCTCTACTCAGTCCGAATCTCTCCCACTGCAAGATGAACTGTTAGCATTCCTAGTGGATGTTACAAGAAATCAAATTTTTTTTTTTTTAAACAAAATAAAATGAAATTCTAGTTTTCTGTGCTTCCAGTTGGCAGAAGCAGTAGAAGGAGGGTATTTGGCCTATAAAAGGTATCCAGCCTTTCAGTTATTCCAGATGAGCCTTACAACTGCTGTTGGTGGTGGGCTTGTACTGTAAAAAAAAAGTTCAAATGTAAATAATAAATTGGCAAGCCACACAACAGTTTGCTAGTAAAGTGGTCACAGGACAACTACTGAGCTCAACTTTCTTTTATTTTTATTCTCTTTTTCTTTTCTTTTTTTTTTAGAGAACAAAACAAAACCCTGCACATCAAGATGTCCTTGGGATGTTTTTTTTTTTTTTCTTTTTCCCTACCTAAGCCCTCAGAAAGCAGCTTTGTTCTGCTCACACATTCCCCAGGTAACATCAGGTAAAACTACATCACTACAGAAGTTCAGAGGCTGTTTGAACTTCCTCCCTTTGAATAATCAAAGAAGCCTAAATAAGGTTAAATTTAAAGCGCAAAGAAGTCACACAACTCCTACTTTTCCCCCCAAAGTAAAGCTGCAGAATGTTACTCTGAATTAAAGTTTAGATTTCAGTTGTCACTTTACTTTAACAGCAGCCTAGCAGCCCTACCCCCACACAAACATTTCACTCCTGTCCTCAAGATTTAATCAAACCTCTGATCATTATAAACTCCACACAGTCCATCCCCCACAGCAAATCCGCGGCAACACCTGGAAAACTCAGTCCCCACAGTGCCAGTGTCTCACACTTATCCTTCTCTCTACTCCAGCTAGAGAAAAAGCAGGAACATTCCCTGAATTAGGTACATCTCACAGCTAAACCTACGCTCCTCCAGGCTGCCAAGGCGCAGCTGCGAAATACAAGGACATCTTAAGGTTGGTTGGGTTTTTTTTGTCGTTTATTTTTTTTTTTTTAATTATTATTATTATTATTATTATTATTATTTTTCCCCAAAATCTGGTTTCTCCCAGTCCTCACTCCTCGACCTGGCTCAGTTAGGGTGCAGGTCTCCCGGGCACACACTCCTCACCTGAAGGGTGGGTCATATAGGGGAAATGTGTTGTTGTCGAGACTGGAATGGGCTGTAGTGCACTTTGAGCGAGGGCGGCTTGGGGACCACCGGGAGGCTGTGTCGTCATTAGCATCATTGGAGCATGGGCAGTTGGGTGAGAAGGAACCATTCCTGACTGTACATGAGCCTGAAACAAAGAGCTCTTTAGTATCATGGTCACAAGGAGGCAGCAACTCCTGGCCACATGACTGGCGAAAGTTTGCTCCGGCTGCAAATCCGGAAATTTCCTCCTTTTTTTTTTTTTCTTTTTTTTTTTTTTTCTTTAAACTATGTTAGGGGTTAAGGCAGAGGTTGTAAAACAACAAAAAAAAAATAATAGTAATAACAACAAAAAGGAAAAATAATAATTAAAAAAAGGGCTCAAGTCCTTACTGCTGGCTCTGAGTTGTGTTCTCAATTTTAGCCATTTTGCCAGCATTAAACGGGGGGTATTAAAAAAAAACCAAAAAAACAATTCAGCAACAAATCTTCAAAACATTTCTGTTAGTCACCTACATGAAAGCACTTCCTAGAGGGTACAGACAGGAACTTCACAGGCACTGGGAGTCTGGCATCCCTTCCCCAGCTCTCTCCTTGCACAACCCCACGTTCTCTCCTGGCTCCCTGCCCTGGGAACCTCCCTGTCCTCTCCAGTGACCTGTGCCCACACAGTGCTCAGCCAAGTCCTCCTGACATGAGTGATTTCATCCCTTCACACTCCCAGGGCAGCTTTATTCTGCTTCCAGTTCAGCTCATCGCAGTTCTTGTGTAATCTGAGCAATCAGGGCTAAGTCTCAGTGGAAAAGGAGATTAATCCTTCCCATGGCTGGTCACCTCTGGCAAACAAGTTCAGGAACTCGGTGGGTTCTTTAGCTCAGAGCAGTTCATGTCTCTAGAGGTCATCAATTTATTTTATTTAAAAACCTAGCAAACATTAATTTCCTAAAAGCAGAAAGGAACTCAAGAGCTCTCAGTGGATTTCTGCTGGGAAAAAAAAACCAAACAAACCAAAACCCCATCATTTGTACCTAAGGTTTGCTTTGTCCTTCTACCATATCCCAGAACTGCAGCCTCACAGGTCTCCCATGCCAGTAAAGACAGATAGCAGGTAGTGGCTAGAATTTTATTTCTTAAAGACAAAAAGGGTTACTTGACTCATCACAGACATTCCCCAAACTCTTTGATCAGACTTGCACGTGTTAGTAGCACCCCAGAAGCCTTTAAAGGCAGGAACTGCAATTCAAATCTCACTCTTGCTCTAAAAAAGGTTTAGGAGATCAGGCTGTGGAACAGAAATACCTCCCAGGACTGGCTCCACGTTGACTTTGACAAACATGCTATTGTAGAAGCCATCATTATAAAGCAGCTATTCATAGAGCAGCTGGAGTCAATACACACAGTGGATAAAATTTTTCTGCTGTGGCTCAAACATTTTGCAAATTGGCAGCTGACAGCACTCTGTAATGAATTTTAAAGTACTGGTTCTCAAGTGAGATATCTAACAGCTCAAGATTCATCTGATAACCTGAAGGGAAATTGGATTGATCCCCTGTGCTGGCCTAACTGAAATTCTTACTACGTGGTATTTCAGAATTGTGTTTAGAAGCTGGGAATGAGGCTGCTAAAAAACTATTAAATCCAGTGATTAGTTTCCCCACGATGGAATAATTACATGCATTTAAAATTTCTGACAGAACTGTAGTTATGCCTTCACCAGAGATTTTTGAGGGAGCTACTTCATTGGGAAAGTCAATTAGTTTGGTGTAAATATCACAAATTGCAGCTTTCGTTCTAAAAAAATTGCAGAAGAGACTGCACAAGTTAAAATCAAGGGCAAAGCAGGCTTTGTCTGTGATTGCTACAATTCCTGCCTGCCTGAGCAGTCAGTTCTGACTCAAAGTTGCATCTGATTTGCTTAATTTGGTTTGCTTGGCACACAGAAAGGAAGGCAATGGTCACATCCTGCCTCCCTGGCCTGGCCAGGGCACAATTTGGGCACAGCTCTACCCTTTCATGGCCTTCAAGCAAATGTTTCATGTTTCAAATCACAGCACTGGACATGCCACTAAGCCAAGACCCCTCTGAGAAGCTCTAAACCCAGGCATTCACAGCAGTGCCTTCACAGCAGAGCAGAGCAGGAGTCTTGTTTCTGGCAGAAAGCAGGGAAGGGGAGGACGTGCCAAGGTACCACAGCAATCATCAGCTTTGGCCATCCTCTCCTTATCCTCCCCCCAAAAAAGCAGAGAAATCAAAAGCCTAAGAGAATCAAAAAGCTAAAAACTCAACATCAGTAAAATGATTCCTAAAGAACTACTGATTTATTGGCTTAACTGACTGTCCCAGGGGCCAACGCAAAGATTTTATCAGAATTCTGCAAGGGACTGGACAGCTGTCAGCTTAACATCCCTATTCACACAGTTAGTCACCTTATCCCAAACTATTGTTAACCTGTATGAGAAGGCAGAAGCCAGACACCAAGTTCTTGCTCTGAAGAAGAAATTGTGCAGGCAAATTACTGATTGAACTGCCCATTCCTTGACAAAGGACACTAAATCCAGGAGATTTAGTAAACATCAGAAAATCTGTGTCACACTGCTTTACACAGAGCTCTTGATTAATCTATCATGTGCTTCTCTTCCCCAAATCCTTTTTCTCAGGGAGCTGACCACAAGAGAGCAGTTAAGAGAAGTGGGTTTCTGATTCTGAAGCAAAGACTGTTGTTTTAGGTTGCTCAACAATCTTTGGGGATCTTCAGCACAAGCAGTTCATTTAGAACCACACACACACCACACACACCCCCACACAGAGAGGCTTCTTTCTGCAAGGATTGTCCTGCAGCCACCTTAACTCTCTCCTCTCTCCCTGCACTGCCTTGCTACTCCCTGGAAATCCTGTCATGTCCTTGTCTGGATGTATTTGTATAAAATTTGTCTACGATGCAGAGCCTGAAACTGCCACCAAAAGCAGCAATTCAGCCTTTCTGCACTCAGCTCCCACCTCCAGCCTTTCTGTATGCCAGCCCTTCCTGGGATCAGGCACCTGACCGAGCAGGGAACCGATCTGACCAAGAAATAGACTAAACAGGGGGTAGGGGAGGCTGAATCGTGTCCCCAGCCTGGTCTGCTCCAAGGCCAAGCAGTTCTGTGAACAGAGTGGTGGGGCAGGGACAAGGATGGGAGCCAGGAACTGGGAAGAGAGCTCAATTTATTTCAGTAGCAGTGCCAGCTTAAGATGTCTTCTTTAAACTACAGTTGCAGATGCACTAGGTGTTGGAAGCTGAGATCCAAATGCACCTTGTCAAATTCTAGATAAAGGCAATGTACAGACAGAAACCTAAATAACAACAACAGGTAAGTCTGTGCTGAGAGGTGACAGATTGGCAATCACTTCAGCAGGCCCGACTGTCCTAACTTTTGTGGCATTAAGACATTTAGTCTTGAAGGTTGTTAAACTGTGTTTACCTGGGGGACATGGGCCATGTGTGGCGGATTGGTATATGCAGGTTGAACATGGGAGGGATGAATGGTGAAGACTGTTTGTTGTGCTGTAGGAAAATTGTTTTGTGGAGACTGCGTGTTGGAGCCTGGCGTCATGGAAGGAGGGGTTGGAGCTAGACCTGCGTGGTAAATCGCCGACTGCTGCTGGGGGTTGGCCAGGTGCAGGGCCTGGGCAGCCTGGTGCTGGTGGTGCTGCAAGAAAACACAGAGATCATTTAGGTTAGGGCTGAGGAATTACATTGACCCTGTTAAGGAGAAAGGAGTGGGAAACTGCTCTCAATTCCGAACCCGTACGTGGTGAATCTAAGGACGGCCTGCGCCCGTGGGGAAACTCTTTGCAACCCCACCAGGCTCAGCTTCTGCTGGCAAACAGAACCCAGACTGCCAGGTAAAACCATGGAGAACCTGGAGCTGGGAGTGCCTCACAGCTGCAGCCAGAGTTATTCCCAGGAGGGAATTAAGGAATGCAGCACTATTCCAAGGACCACTTTGTTTTCAGCTGCTCTGATGAAATCCCATCCAACACTTCTCAGCACTTATCTGCTATTTCCACTTCACTCATACGAAAGCACTGACACAATCATGATCCTCCCTTAACCCTTAAACTGAAACATCCCCCATCCCCTGTGAACAGGAGAAATGAGCACTTGGACTTTGCTCCATCCTACCCTTTCTCCTCTCAGAGAAACCAATATATCAACACCAAGCACCAGTCAGCTGCAACCCCTTAAACACAATTAAACGCAATCTGCAGCCACTCAGGCCCTGGGGCTGCGTTACCTGCACGGGGCTTGGAGCAGGGTGGCTTCCAGCATGTTGGCTTTGCTGCTGGCCAGTTGGGGTGGCAGAAGGCTGAGGATGTGGAGGATGCGGATGCAGGGTAGCATTAGGGTGGGCATACTGCTGAGCAAGTGAGCCAGTGGAAACTAGGATGAAAAAGAGGAGTATTTAACACCAGGTACAGGACGTGCACCTCTATCAAGTCACCATCTGCACTAGAACTCAGTCTGTAAATACATTCCCTCCCCCTTCTTAAAAAAAAAAAATTATATATATTTATCTTGCAAATAGCTGATGATCTTACCTTGCTTTTGTGTAGTTTGGTTTGGCAGGAAAGTCTATAAACAACCATAATTAAGACAGTTCATCTTCCCTAATTTGACAATGTAACAGATACTACATAGAGAAAAGCAGTATTTCATCTTTTGTTTTGTCAAACAGACCAGTTTCAAAGATCAAATTTATAATTTTCATACAATTTAGGATTTCCTGAGATATACTTTTCAAAGGTGTTACGAGCCATTTTTATTTCCACCATCCAAAAAAAATTCTTTGGCCTTATACCTGGCTAACCTCACCATGCTACTCTTCTGGAAATTGCTCACAGAACAGTCAGAGGGAAGCACAAACTCTGCCCGTGCACTCCAGAGTAAATAAACACATCACAGCTGAGAAAACTGAGGCTGCTCGAGCATCAAATTTTTGCTGAAGACACTTTCTTGTGCTAAAATAACCCATTTTTGCCTCTGCCCTCGAGGCCAATCTGTTCTGGATCACCATCATCCTGTGAGTTCCCCAACACTGCCACGGAATTCTTCATTCCTTGAAACAGTAGCAAATAAGGTACAAAATACCCAAAAAGGAAGAAACTGAACAGAAAACTTTCAACCCGGTGAAGCCACATCTGTTGCTACAGCCGTGCCAGTCTCCAACAACAAACACCAAGTTCCTTCTTGGATCCTGCTCTGTCCTGCTTCAAATGGGTCACACTCAATCCTATTTTTTTTTTTTTTTTTTTTTGAGCTTTTGAGGGAATCTAAGCAAGTATGAAAAGCCATAATGACAGCAAGTCTTCCTTTCAACACAAAGCATGCAATGGGAAATCAGGACCCTAAAAATGAGGATGTTTCCCCTATTTCTTTCAGGTCTTGTGCAACAACCAGGCTGTGTCTGCAGCTACTTCTGTGTGTGACAACACGTGTTAAACCCTCTGATGTCACAGCCTGAAAGACCAAGGAGAGTTTCACTGACAAAGAGCTAAAAAAGCAAACAGACAAAGAAAACTATCAACCTGCTCCTCAGTATTTCCTTCGACTGCTCCTTATTTGTTTCGGTGCCTTTTTGTCATTCTGAAGTTAATTACTGATGAGCATCCACCAGGTTATATAGTTTTTTTTAATGGGGTTGGTATCATATGAGAACTTGATGGTCACGGCAGTTTTCCTCCAGTCTGGTTTGCTATAAACCTTACAAATCCAAGTTCTAACACATTCCAACTCACCAGAATACAGAGAGCCAGGATATTTTTGCCTAATTGAGGTTTTTCTCCCCTGCGCAGGTTCCTCCTTTAGAAAATAACTGCCTGCCACATTTAACTTAATCCCTGGCAAGCTCTATTAAATCTTCACTGAGCAAATGGCCTTGCAGTGATGAGCAGTTTCAGGCTATTAATGCAGATGAACTAAATTCCTGCAGCCTGGAGTTGATCCTAATGTTCTTATCCACATGTGCAAGCACAGCTGTACACTCTGAGACTCCCTGATTGTGAGGGGTTTCAAAACACCTCCATATTTTCTAAGCACACTGTCAAAACCAGCAGGATCTTCTGCCACAGCATTTTGTTATGCTTTAAATCCAAGTATTTTCGATATCTTTTTTTTTTTATCACTACTAAAATGTATTTTGCAGCAGCATCTCTGTCATGCTCCTACTTGACTTTCAGGCATCTCTCTGACAACACCAAAATTATCAACTGCAACACTGATCATTTTTACAGTGCCAAGTTCATGGCTTTCTACAGGAAGAGAATTTCTCAACCTCATCATTATACACACTCTGAAGAAGGCCAGAAATTATTATCTTTATCAAAGTAATAGAAATAAATGGAAGGAGGGATTACTTGCTTGCCAAAGGGCACATTAGATCAGCAATCCCAGTGCCTCAGCCACAGAACTGGCAAGCCTGACTACAAATTAACTCCAACTCCATTCAAACTTTCAGGCTTTAAAATGTACATGAAATTTAATTCTGACTTGTAAGATACTCAAGGCTTCCCACATCACTTGTTAAGAGCCCCCAGAATAATGTGGGACTCCCTTAAACCATTTGTGCAATTCATCTTTTGGTTCTTTATGGCCAAGAGAATAATAAACCCAGTTGTGCTGAAGCAGATATTTCTACAATAAAACTTCACAATAAGGAATTTCTCTCTTAAGACACCAGTTAAATCCAGGAAGAGCACCCTAAAGAATAGCTATAAACCAGAGGGAGGATCAGGTTTTTGTCATAGTGACAGCTCTTCCAAAACCACCTAATATTTTATCCATAGCTTTGGATTTGAAGCACTGGACTTTTTTATATTGAAGAGTATTTATTTCTCTAGTTTCTCCTCTCTTTCATTTTGTCTTTAGGAGATCACACTAATGACCAAATCTGTAGAGCTTAAAACCACTTCAGATGCTGCTGCAAATTATGTTTCAATAGTAATAATAAAAGTGCCTTTCAAAAAATGTTATCTGGGCACTTCTCTAAATCCTGGCCAGTCCTTGCACACAAACCAAGAACGACTCAGCAGGTCTCAAATGCATTCCCAGTTCAAAACCAGAGCTCAGACTCCAACTCCAGCAGTGTAAATGGTTTTTCTTGTTCAGTTAGTGCAAGTAATTCCTGCCGAGCCAATGAAATCTCTGAGACCAGCAGGGCTGTCAAAGGAGTCTTGTAAAAGTCATGAAAAATTCACCTGCTCAGACAGAACTAAAACACTTTCCCTGGGATTTTTTAAAGGAGTTTTTGCCTGCTCATCAAACGGCTCACTACACAAACTAACAGCAAATCAGACAAGACAGGAGGTGGGGAAAAAAAAAAAAAAAAAGACCAATTATCCAACATTTTCCCCCGATTGTCAGTATTTTGGAGATTTTCCAACTGGCCACCTATTATCTGAGAATGTGCCAAGAAAGCTCTAGGAAAGGACAAACCTTGCTGCAAGTCACCTCAGCTCATTCCATCACAACTACACAGGATTTCTCACCTTTTATGTCTTAAATTCCTCTGCCTGGGCTGACCTGCTTCACTTCTGCATCTTTCTAATCAAATTGGTTCTAATGTGAGATATTTCACTGCATTTCTCTGCACTGACCTGGCAGGGACACGCAGGGAGAGAAGCGACTCAGTCACGGAATGGGAAAAAAAAATCACAGGGATTGAATTACTGAATTCAACTCTACAGAACTGCACCCCATTTCTGAGAGCAAACAAGAAGTAGTCAGCCACAGAACCCACAGAAGGAGCTGAAATCAAAAGAGGTCAGAGCAGCAGAAATCAAGCAGAAGTCCCAGCTACAAGGGAATATGTGAAACCACATTGTGTCATTTTGTAATTTTGTCTTTTCCCTGGAATTTCAATGGTACCAATGGTGGTCAGCGTTGGTCATGGTCCAAAGATGCATTGAAGAGCCTATTTTCAAGAACTGACCAGTGAACAAACTTCAAAACTATTGCCAGAGCCAGTAAGATGGTGAGGATAACTACATTTAAAAGACCTGAATGGTAGGAAGCAAAGAAATAGCAAATGTTTCTTTCATCATACAAACATTTCAAGAAGTCATTTTACACAGGTAGAGTGGACTTCACTTCAAAGATAATCCAAGAAAGGAACGAGGTTATTGAAGTGATTTCAGTGCACCAAACCAAGAGGATGAACACAGCACAGGTCAGCATCCTACAGCCCCCGCTCAGGCAGAACCAATGTGGCACAAGAAACACAGGAAATCTGCTCCAGAGGACATTTTTGGAGAACAAGTGGGTTTTCTCACATCCCTCTTGCATGAGCTAATGCCAAAAAAAAAAACCAAAACAAAACAGGAGAGTGCCTGGCATGGGCTGCATGGACTTACAGACAGACACAGCAACAAGTGCCACGGCAGGACAGGGGCAAGAACAGAAACACCCTGAAACTGCAACTCCTCCTTTCCCATGTCCTGGGGGAGAGCTCATCCTGCAAGCACCCTCCTCAGACCTCAGCTTCCTCAAAGCTGAACCCCAGCAGACAAGGCAGAATTTTGCAGTTCTCTGCCTTTCCCAGTAAGTGTGGATGAGCTGGATCAGGCTGTTGTGTCCAGAGAGCACCAGCCCTCCCAGTGCCTCCAGTGATGCTGCTCACCAGCACAGGCCCACCTGAGCCAGGGAATGGAACTGATAAAGTTCACCGGCCAAGGAGCCCTCATCTCATCCCTGTCATACAATCATAACCACAAGTTGTGCCCAGCACTCCTTCAGTGGCAGCTCTACAGAAAACTTCCTCCACCTCGGCTGCAACTCGAGTTATTTCCTCTCAGGGGCTCCAAACTTGAGCCACAGCTTTTTAAAGGGAGGAGGCCCAAGTTACTTCTCCTTTTAGGAAGCTGGTAACTCGTCAGGTGTAAAAATCCTGTTTGGCTCATGAAAGGGAGCAAGGCAGCTCCAACAGATTTAAGCAAAGGCTACAGAATCACAGCGTGGTTTGGGTGGGAAGGGCCCTTCCAAGATCATCTTGTTCCATCCCCTGCCATGGGCAGGGACCCCTTCCACTAGCCCGGGTTGCTCCAAGCCCAGTCCAACCCGGCCTTGAACACTTCCAGAGATGGGGCAGCCACAGCTTCCCTGGGCAGCCTGTGCCAGGGCCTCCCCACCCTCACAGGGAAGGATTGCTTAGAGCCCACTTCTGGCTGCAGATGACAAGACTGGGTAGTGAAGTCAGAGATTATTCCGTATTCAAAATAAATTTTTGAAGAATTGACAAGTCAGCTTCCTGTGATCATATAAATCTGTTCCAAAGTTCCATTCCCTGCCCACTGAGAGGAACCTTCCTGCGTTTTCCACATCCTGGTTTGGTGCAAGGAAACTTGTTCCCTCAACACGTCCCATTCCTTTAACATGTGGTTCTTTAGAAAGTGCTTTTCTGTACAATCAAAATTAGTACAAAAAACCCAACTCACTGGCAAAGTAGAAAGAAGGGCCTGTCTCCTTGCTGTATGGTATTTTGGGACATGCTGAATTTGGGAAATAGAAAGGTGAATTAGCCTCTTGCCACGTGCATACTTCCCATCCTCTGGAAAGGTCAGTGTCAGTTTTAATTTATTTTTTTTTTTAATTTTTTTTGAAGACTCTAGAACCATGCAGATATTTTTATTTACTTAGCTGCTATTAGAGCTAGATATATAATTTTACAAATGAGTGGAGATGAAACACAAGTCTCGAGTAAGCCTTCCTTCTTAACTGTGACACTGAGGTCTGCAGTTCTTAATTAACACAAAAAGAAACTTTATGTCAATTCATGGTCTATTACTGTCCACTGTAACAAGAAGGTTAAAATGCAATTACACTAGAGCAGAAACTGGCCCTTGCTTTTTCAGCTATAGCACTGCCATTCTGAACAGTTCCAACACAACTTTGGTCACTGGCTCACTCTTAGTCCCTGGAGAATCCTCTGAAGTTTATATTATATCCACCATTGTACTATCAGGGGAATAGAATTTACTCTACTGCTGAGACAGAAACCAGATAAAGTTAGAGACAACACCAGACCAGTAAAACATATGCAGAAGGGGAAAGGGGAAGGGACAACGGGGACAGGAGTGAGAGCACAAAAAACAGGAAATGCATCTGTGTAAAACCAAGGTCTGGTTTTACACTAGTCCTTAAACACGAAAGTTAAGTTTTTCAAAGGACTCCAATTATCTGGAAACAATTCAGCCACATGGAAAAGTAACACAAGTTCACTGTCACAGGAATGGACAGATCCACCCTCTACTCGGTAACCAAGTTTTCTACCAGCAGCAGAAGCCTGGTCTGGGCTTTGTGGGACACAGGAGCCAAACTGGGACTGTGGCCAGCAAACTCCAGCAGCCCAAGGACTGGGACTGGGAAGCCACCCTGAGCCAGCAGCTGCCAGACAGACACAGAACCTTCTGAACCCAAGGTGCAGCTGAGCAGGGGAAGGACGACACCTCCAGGTCGGCTGTGTGGCAGGTAAAGGTGTCACATTTCAAACTCTCCCGGACAGGGACGGCTCCGCAGCTGAAGTGTCACAGACGCTGTTACCGTCTGGCCGGGAAGAAAGTTGTTTGGACATTGTCCTTCCCCATTTTGAGGGGAAAACCCCAGTGATCTGAACACTCCTCTGTCCTGTCTTTAGCTGGGGTTACTGGGACCATGCAGCTCTGCTTCTCTCTCTTGGCAACAGCGGGGTTGTGACACTGTGAACTGGCAAGGAAATCCCAGAAGTGCAGCAATATCCCATTAAACAGCATTAGACAAACTTTTCTTTAAAGTGGAAGAGTGCTTATCACCAAGTGTAGGCCACTGTATGTATTTTGGATTCAGCTATCTCTTCACAAGACAGACAGGAAAACAACCCCAAACTTTTGGCAGTGAGGGTGGTTCCCTTAAAATCGACAGGAATTTCTCTTGGCTGCCAGGCTGTTACTATTTGCCACAGGTTTTCAACTCGTCCCAAACCATTAGTGAAGGTGGAGTTTCAGACCTTACCAGAAAACATTTCACACCTTAGCAATACTTGATAAGCAGTTTCCCCCCAACCCCCAGGTCTCAGCACAGTAGCTCTTGCAGACATCTTCTCTCTACACATACGCAGGAGAAAAACTGAGTGAATTTTGCAGGAATAACTCAAAGCAAGCACCAGTACCTTGAAGGGTAAAAGGGCAGCGTGCCCCACTGAATCCTGATATCAGTGCTAAAAATAAGTAATAATAATAATATGTATTTTAAAAATCAGATAGCAATTTTAAAGAGCCAAAAGGGAAATTGTCTGAGCAAAATCAAAAGCAGCAGCGGTGGTTGTTTCTCAGGAAGTTGTTATTCTGTACTTTCAAATTATTTTTTAAGAGAGGACCAGAATCAAAGTGCACAGGTATATTTAGTTCAAATGTGGGTAAACTTAAGATTCCCAAAAGACAGAGCATAAGTTATGGATATTTCCTTATAGTCACTCAGTCAGATGTGAACAATTCCAACATGATGTTCTTTAGCTCCATGAGCAGCTCAGATTGGTCACCTCTGGCATTCCTGCCTTTTCCCACACATGGATAAATGGAAGCTGAAGTGGACACGTTACAGCTGGACACACTTTGAGGAAGCACAGTCCATCTGGGCCAGTTCTTCAGGCACTCAGCACATGGAAGACTTGCAAAAATGTGAATTGAGAGGGTGCTGCAGAACATCAGGAGTCATTCCATGTGTCACTGTCACCTTGGAAGGTGAAGGGTACGTTTGAGACAGTTCATGTTCACTAAACACGTCTGCACAGGGGCAAGAACACACCCTTAAAAAAGGTCTATCACATGGAGTTCATGATCCTCTTGGGTTGAATGGTTTCAGTAACAAAAATTTCAAGCACTCCATCATTTACAGGAAGGTGGGAGAATATTTAGAAGAGTCACCAGGTAGCTACTTGAAAGAACACAGGAGGACAGGCCATTTATGTTAAATTAGGTGCTCTTGGAAAAGTAATATTTAATTACATGGCAGGAAATACCAAAGAATTCTCAACTTTGACCCAACTTAAGAGTTGTTTGCACTGGCAGGTAGTCACATATCTACAACAGACAAGCTGCAAAACCAACACAAAATGAGATCTAACAGTTGTAAGCTAGAATATCAGTGAAAAAAAACTATACAGACATCTGATCAAAGCCAAGCAAGGCAATGGGCTTGTACTTCAACGCTGCAGAACCCACTGATTACAGAAGATAAGGATGGTGCACAATGGGAAATTGCTAGGAAGTCACATGCAACCATTCTGAATCAAATCTCAGATTATCTCATGTTTGGTTTTATTTTAATTAGAATTTGAGAGGAGGGTTTTCACCAATAAAGGTCTGAAAGCCTTTGATCATTCACTTTATCGGAATTCTATTTAATCTAATGAAAAAGCAAACAGAAGATCTGTTTACATGGACACCTCAAGCACAAGCGTTGAAAAGATCAAAGTAATACAATTAGCAAGGACCTGTGAGAGGAAGATTAATCTCTACAAGTAACTTCCATTTCAGCTTCAGCACAAATGAACTCAAATGTTCTTCCTCCAAGTGTCAAAATAAGTTATTTTTGTTTCTTAACTCTGTTACCACACCACTGCAGAGATCTGACAGGATGTTTCCAGACGGGTAAGACACCTCTTAAAATCAGAATTAATTTCCCACTAAACTCCAGATTCTCTGTAAGTTTTCATGACACGTCATGGACTTCCATTAAGTAGCAGTGTAAAACTAAGCACCCAAAAACATACAAAGATGTCTAAAGGTACAGAAAATCTTTTATTAGAATCTAAGTCAATAATATACGTGACCCAATAAAACTTTTCCTCAGATGCTATAACAAGTATTGAAATGCCATGTTTTCAAGAGACCATCTGCTGTTTTGACATTTTATGACAATTTCCAAGCCTTAAACAACCTTGACTCTACCTCTTTCAATAGCATGTTTTGCAGTGAGCTCTTTTTCCTCCAAATTGGGCCTTGATTTATCATACATTTATAATGCTTTAGAAAGTTCTTGCACATTTTACTTTCGTCACAAGGTAACCCACATTTTCAGCACTTCACTGTAAGTGAAAAATGCCCATCTGATAATGCTAAAGACTAATTATCCAAGTGAGAGCAATACATGAGCTGTTCCATTTACTTATTCTTGACTTACCAAATGAGAAAGGTAAGCAACACATGGTTTATTTTGCTTAAACAGCAGTATTCATACTGTTAATAATGCCAGTAGTATCATAAAGACAGCATTTCACTAGTTGCCAGAACTAAAGTCAAGTTTGAAACTGAGGTCATAACCTTGCAATAAAACAAGTACTAATTATAATCAAGGAACAAACAAGGGATGATGTATCAAGAGCATCAAGAGAACTTGAACAAACTTCTTTCAGCAGATATTCTTTAGCAGCTCCCAGGTTGAAATCTCATCTTGGTCACTGGCATCCTACCGAAATCAGCACACTTGAGAGTTTTCATTTGAACCAGCTGGCTCAGTTTTCAATGCTCTGCTCATCATCATCATCATCATCATCATCATCATCATCATCATCATCATCATCATCATCTTATGAAATATAAACCACATCTACTGAAGGATACCCACGTTCGAAGGCTGAGATTAAATACATCCCCTGCACAAGGTAAGGACTTAAAAAGTTACATATAACACAAAACGTTTCCTACCATACATAGCATGTGTCTGTTCATGCGCACCGTACTGTGTTGCAGAGGAAGATACTAAACCCGGCTGTGCGTGTGCTGGTGGGGCCATCATCCTAGCGTTGCCCTGTATTACAGGGCTATAAACATGAGGATGCTGCAGGCAGAACAAAGGAAAAACCACACAGTTAACCGGGGAATCACTCCAAAGAAAATTCTGTCATCTAAACAGTGACCGAAACAGCGGCAGCTCGGCCTCGCTCGAACGCAGAGCGAGCTGAGGGTTTCACACCGTCGTGATTGTCCCGATTGTTTCCAAAATTTAAGGGCTAGAAACTGACTGAAAACACTGGCATATCCAATTTTTGCCACTCTAATAATGCACTGAGCTTATACATTTATCCAATTACACATGTAGATTTAACAGCCTTTGAAGTAAGAGCAGTACACCAAGTAAGTTATTTTTAGAACACTTAACCAGGAGATGCGCTGGCCATGACCTAAAGAAATTCTTCAAAGAGCTAGAAAACCATATCAATAATAAATGCCAACTTTCTAAACCGACCTTAAAATTCGTTAGGACATTAAAATTCATTAGGACCTTAAAGTTTGTTACAGGCTTTGAAGCACATTCCAAGATCACCACGTGTGCTCCAGAACACAGAAACTCTTCAGGGTGACTCAGGACTGGACACAAGGAGGTTATTTAGCTCTGAGCCACTTCATTATTTGTGCTTGGATTGATCAGAGGCATGGAAAGGACTCTTACCTGAGATTGGTAGTGTGGCACATGCTGCACAAGAGGCTGATTAGGAAACTGTTGGGGGCTATATGCAACATATTGTGTAGAGTAAGCAGGTGGAGTAGCTACAATTGGAGGGCCTGCTGCTGAGGCAGGGTGCATCATGGTGCTCTGGTGGTGTTGGTCTTGCCGCTGCTGGGGCATATTTGGTACTGGAAAACAAAGATTGTCTCATGTTAGAAGCACAGAGAAACCATCTGGAGCTTCCTGAAAGGTTCTACATTGTAATAATGTTACTGGGACTATGGAATATCTGGGACTACGTGGAATATCCTCACCCCACACCTTTAGCCATGGGTTAGAGCCCTTTCAAAAAGGAACAGAAAAAGAGTTTCTCCAGGAAACACAAGATTTTCACCACTGCCTTTGGGCTGGACATACACAGCCACAAACCCAACCCTGCCTTTTTTGTGAAGGAAGAAAGGTGGAGGGAGAGAAAGACTGACAAGAATCAGAAGTGGAAGAAAAAGGTTATATCAGGATACCTACATTAACCAATTAATCCTGTCCCCTTTAAAAGGCTTTTCCACCCTCTATGGGAACAACTCAGCCACTGTTTCATCAGCTGGAAATCTGAGTCTTTATGTTAAAATGACTCGTGCTTATGGCTGAGGAGAGCACAATAAAGGTCTCCACACATCCACAACTCGAGGTATTCATATCTTTAGAGCTCTTTGCTACCCCTCAGGGCAGCAGAAAGCAAATTTTAAGTCACAGAAACAGATGGATATGCAGAAAATATTGGAACTTAAAAAGGAATTCGGAATTGGAGCTGCCTCAACCCAGCAAGCGAGCACTCAGCAATGTATTTCTGATTAAAACAGTTTTACCAACCAGAAGATTTCAGGGTTGAGGCCACAGTGAAGTTACTGTGCTTTAACACAGAAATACATTGCAGGGTTTTGTCTCCCCTAGGTTGATAAAGGCCACTTGTTTGTTTCTAAACAGCAGGAAACAATTTCCTCCTGCAGTGACTGGAGCTGCAGTGCTGGTCCTGTCCTGCAGCACTGGCTGCCACTGCAGAAGCATTCACTGGGCACAGTTACAGCATTCCCTGGAACAGGAGCACAAGAACAAGAGCAGCACTTTCTGCTCCCTCACTGCCCGGCCCAGCACAGGGAACATCTCATCGTGATTCCACAGCCACGGGTGTCACTTAAACACGTGGCATTGCCATTGTTGGTCCAGCTGTTCAGTCTCTGGGGCAGCAGGAATGAACAAGAACAATCTGGAACCAGCTCTTTCCAAAAGAGCAGCAGAGCAAACCCTTCCTGAAGAAATAGTGAGTGTGCATGTTGTTAAAAAACCCTTCTATTAAAGCACCAATTGGGGCACTGCTGCAAACCAGTACAGAAAGCTAGCAGAGAAGCTCCCTTTAAACAAACCTGTAATATTTATGAAATATAGGAGATGATCAGCTCACCCTAATGCTCCAAGTAACAGCAACGTTTTCCTGTTTGTCAAATCAGATTCCAAGCCAAGCAACCCCCCCCATTACTCAAACCTGGCATGTTTTGGCTGAATTAGTTTATCTAAAAATCCATTAGTAGTATTTCCACTTACTTCCCTTTGTTAAAAATAGCATTTAAAATATCCATTGGAACCAAATTACCATGGATTAGAAAACACACACACATTTGTCATTTAGCCATGCTGCATGCAGACTGAGAACCAAACAGGCAGTATTATTCTCACCTTTACCTGCTCTATATGTCTTGGCTTGGTTCACTGGCATGGGCGTCATGGGAATAGGATACAAAGGCTGAAACAGAAGAAGTTGAAGGTATGATATTCCTTTAAAAACTCAGTGTGTGCTGGAGTGGGGGCCTCACTCAGCTTTGATGTGTTCCCTCTGTTCTGCTACATGGTTTAGTGAACTCTGCCTAACCTATGAGATTTTCTTGGATCGGTGTCATTTAGTCTGCATGGACACACAACTAGGACCAGATGGTTGGCAACAATCAGCCCAGGAACGCTACTGCTGCTACTGCAGGCTCAACCTGACAGCCTCACAGCAGCCTTCTGGTATAAAGCTGAGTCAGGGTAGGGTTAGGTTTGGTATCAGGGGAAGGTTCTTCCCCCAGAGGGAGCTGGGGCCCTGCCCAGGCTCCCCAGGGAATGGGCACAGCCCTGAGGCTGCTGGAGCTCCAGGAGCGGTTGGACAACGCTCTCAGGGACAGGCTGGGATTGTTGGGGTGTCTGTGCAGGGAAAGGGGTTGGACTGAAGATCCTTGTGGGTCCCTTCCAACTCGGGATATTCCATGATTCTATGAAAATGGAGCTAGATTTGAAATCCCAGTGATCCCTACAACAACCAGAAACCAGTGGGACACAGCTGGAAACGAACAGTTGAAGGGAGTGAGACTATGCTTGGAGGACTGGGAGGAAACCTGCACAGATCCATAATAAATGTGGGCTGCTGGCATTTACAAGTGTTTGGGATTATTTGAACATCCATATTGGGGGAGCACTGGGAAAAGTCAGTATTTACACAGCCAAAACTTAACAACAAGTTAATTTGTATTTCCAAGAGCAATACAAGCTGTACTATTTCACTGTTTTAACTCAGAGCTCCCAAGCTGCAAGAAGCTGATCTTTAAGGTCCTTCCCAACCCAACCCAACCCAACCCAACCCAACCCATTTTATCATTCCTAAGTCTGCTCAGCTTCCCGAGGATCTCTGTGAAGCACTGAGGAGTTTGCAGCACTTTACCTGCACGCCTGGACTCACTGGAACCGGGTACATCATATTTGGTGCAAAACAAACAGGTTGAGTGTACACGGGGGTTGGCTGCTGATGCCCCACCATGGAGGGGCTGGGCTGAGCTTGAGGACGAGGGGAGGTTGGTGTAGTAGAAGGTTTCGGCTACAAACAGAGGTGAGCAATGGATATGGCAGCGTTAGTGTGAGTAGCCTCCAAGGAAAAGGCTGGCTTATAAAGATCTACTCAAAGGCACAGTTAAACAGCATCAAATCACTTACTTGAGCAAAAGATCGAGGGTTGAACTCTTTAGCATTAGGATTAAGTGTTGATTTTCTAACTTGCCTAAACAAAGAATAAAAAATTAAGTTGGGCGTTATTCTTTTACAGGAGCATCTGCAATTAATAATTTAAGAAATACCTCATTTCCATCTGTGAGTCAGACTTCTGAGAAGTCAAACACCTCACGGCATGCAAAAAGCCACTCTCATTGAGGGACTCTTACTATGACTACCCATGAAAGTTTTCCAGTTGATACCACAGCTCATGTGAGCCAGGAAAACATTGAAATAAGCTTTCGGATGTGGACTAGGCATCAACAGGACCAGAGCTCTGCACTGAGTCAGGAGATGACTTTCAGGGCAGTCCATTCCCCTGCTGTTCCTCTGTGTAACAGCACTTAGAGCCATGAATGTGTCACCCAGTCATGACTTCTACACAGGGCCTGATGTTAATAAAGGTGAGCTTATTCCAAAAGGCATAATTACTCACTCAGAAGTATCCTTCTTCTCCTCTTTATCCTCTTTGTCTTGTTTACTTCCAGGCCCGGATGTCTGCACACCTTGGGAGGTCACCTCAGGCCCTCGCTTTTGCTCAGAGCTGCTACTCATGGAAGGAGAAATACTGGGACTGCTGGGTTTGCTACTGCCACCATTGGAGTTGGTGTTACTGCCAGCTTCTATGATAGATTCTTTAGGGGTGGATTCTGTCTTTTCTTTAACTACATCTCTTGATTTTTCACCTTCTCGGGTCTTGTTTAGCAGCTGATCCACTGCATCTGAAGAGGAACTGGACTGTAACTGAAAAAACCCAAGGGATGTATTCAGTAAATTGATACAAAACTCAGGAGAGACCATCTAATACCGTCACGTACACAGTCCCACAAGCCTCAATCATCTAGAAATTACCTTTTAAAACACACATTTCCGTTTCTACTAGGAAAGAAATCCATGGGCACTGACAGTGTTTAAGCTGGCACTGTGTAAGGAGCTATTCAGCCACACAAGTGAGCTGTATGTTGATTAGGGAGTGACAGGAAAGCTTCAGACAACCCTCTGGACTCATCCCCTGAGTGATTTAACAGCACCACTTGAAAAGCTAACCTGATTTAATAAAGCCTTATAACCATGAAAGAAGCAATATGAATTCATCTTCAATTTTCCTCTATAAAACTCTTCATTTAATTTTGCAACAGCTCCTCCATATGGAGCGTGAGATAATTATTTGTGCCTAATGATCAAACAGGTTTCAAGTCCTGATTTCAGTGTACAGTCAATATTCACATTTATGTACATTAGGCAATTGTACAAACAAGTCAGCATTGATTTTACAATACCTAACATGAATTCTTACAGATATTTTCATAAATTAAGCGAAAGTATAAAGACCTGTTAACATATGCAGAGTCTTCAGTTCATTAAAATAATCTGGATGCACATAAGAATGATGACACCATCAACAGAGAAACTTACCCTAAAGTCATTCTTAAATTTCTTTAAATCATCAATCTGTTTTCTATGCTCTGAAACAATTGGAGAGACACCTGCCAAATACAAGATCAACATTGTCCAAGCATTTCTAATACAAGTTTTATACAAATTACTATGTTTGCAGAAAGATAATGGTTTTGCAGATATAAAAATGAAATCCAGCGCATTATTTTGGGTTTTAATTTGGTACAATTCCATGACCTACGTGTATGAGCACACAGAAAGCCTCTGTGAAAGCAGAGCATTACATAACTGATTTATCTTTAGTTCTGATGCACCACACCAAGGCAGAAGCCCCGAGGTGCAGGGACTGCAGAACTCACTGAACACAAAGAACATGCAACAAACCCCCCCAACCCAGCCTGTGCCAGCATTTCAAAACACAGCAAGTGAAGGAGAAACACTGATCAAGGTGAGCTTTATGGCTGGACTCATCCTAAAGGTCTCTCCAATTAGAGAATGAATGAACCTGATTCTCAGTTTAATAACATGAAAAGATTTTCTTTTTTTGAGAACTGAATGAACAAAAAATGCTACAGAGACAAACAAATGTAAGGCATAATAGGAAAAAGCACAGTTAGAAAAGCTCTGCTGACCACGATGCTCAGAAGTACTGAGAGCACAGCTCTAAGCAGAAACACATTCAGTCCAAAGGCAGCTAAAAAGCAGCTCTGTCAGCAGGGGAAAGAAAGGGGGAAGAAAAAGAAAAAAGCAAGTGAAATCACACCATCCACATGAGCATCTTTACACTTGGTGTTGATGGAATGAGTCACAAACAACATTTCGAAGCACCACTTCACAACTGCATGACCAAATTTCAATGCAGAACACCAGGCTGCCTCCAAGCCCTCCTTAAAATGCCAACTAAAGCAGCCAGGACAGCAGGTTTAATGTGCACAATTCCTACATCACTCGAGTACATGAAAGCTTTGGATACAAACCTTTGTTTTCAGGTTTAGAAAAACTAGGAGAAGTCTCACTTGGCTTTATATTCTCCTTGTTTCCAGTTGCAGAATTTTGCCTCTGGTCCTGAAGCCTTGTATCTTTAGCTGGAAAAGAGATTTCTAAAGTTATCCTCTTATACACAACCCCAACTGACCAAAGACAGAAGGCAAGAGAGAAACAGGGGTGAAATTTTTAGCTTGAAAAACCTTTTAAGTTGCACATTTCCTGCTACCTAGTTGGTGCCTGGAGGATCATCCTCCCTCCCCATTCTACTGTCAAATGAAAAAAACCCAATTAAACTCATTCCTCTCATCACACACAAAACCTTAACTAGGCTGACCAAACTATAAACTTAGAGCCAATTATTTTCAGCAGTACAAGCTCTTCATACAGAGTGCTACAAAGATTTGAGAATTCTTAGACATTTGACTGGGCTCTTGAATGTGTTCTTCCCCCATTCCTTTTGCTGTGTTCAAAACAGTTCTTCGAAACCAGTAGCCTGCATTTCTCTAACATGGAAAAGAGGCAAAAAACTCAGTTAGGAAAAAGAAATCCTCAATTAAGTCGGACACCTATAAACCCATATTCCTTAAGGGCACAAGAAACTAAGCATAGAGGCTTCTCAAAAAGCCTCTCTGCAACCTTAGTTTAAAGCTGGAAAAATGGGAACTCACAGTAAAATTTAATGCATCCCCAATTTTCCCATCACTCAGCAGGCACCTGTGCTCTTGCCTAGGCACACTCCTTGTCAGGAATTAGGGAAAGGGAGCATTTGCAGGACAGTGAGGGCCACTTACCTTCATTGGAAGGGGTGACTGCTCTGTTGGATGCAGGGCTGGCAGGTGTAGGAGAGGCAGCTGGAACAGGCATGGCAACAGATTCAGTGGGAATAGTACCAGGCTGAGGAGAAGGCAGAGCTGGTCCCATGGGAGTGCTGCTCTGCCTTGGAGACCTAGGCCTGTGTGTTTTAGGGGATAATCTCGGAACTAGAAACAAACAGGAAAAAGCAGTTATAGGATGAGCTTCCCCACCTGCTCAGCAGTTTGTTTTAGTTTTAAAATGGCTAAAAACATGCTTTGAAACACTTTGTGAGACATTATATAGTAACTGAAATCCTGTTTACCTTTCAGGCACATCTCCTAGCTCCTTACAACGCAGCATTTGAGAGAATGGGGTGATCTTTCTGCAGATTGTCCCCCAAAATTTATCATTGCCCTCTAATCCCACCAAGAATCTGCAAAATGCTTCCCCAAGTCCCCAGTAGTACAACTACAGCAGCTCACATTAACCCAGTTTCAGGCAGAACACAAAAGGTGGTCAGGTCTCCACACAAAGAGATGTAAAACATTTTTTAAGAGGGCTGAAAAAACACATCCATTTTACAGCGTCCTCTTTTGGAGGTTTGCCAGCTGGAAAAAAAACAACACAGCCTATTGAAAAAAGAGTGCTTTTAGGTATATTTTTGCCCCTATGTTAAAGCAGCAAGGAAAGTTGTGTATTCTTTGAACAGTAAAAGTTGTAGCTCCTGCTTCCTGCTCATCCCACTTACACTTTTTGTCACATATTAACTCCCAGTGAGTGAGCAGAAAGGCAGGTAAGTGGTTTAACAGTCCTACTTGCATGTCAATAATGTATAAACAGGGAAGGTGAATCACAAATAATGCCACAACAGAAGAGGTTAAGTTTTTTCCACAAGGCAACAAGTCTATGTGGGTCTAATTTATACCTTCTTTCTGAGAAATGTGTTCCCACTACGCTCCTCTAGAATTCTGCCCTGCTAAAAAATACCCAAGAAGTACCTAAAAAGGACCCAGCTGTTGCTCTCCTGCCCTCAAGGAAACACCCAGCTCCTGACAGCCCACCAGAACATGGCCTCAGCTCAAGAGCTCCAGACTAGACCTGTGGCACAAGACTGAGCTTTAAGTCAAATATTAAAAAAAAAAATATGTATCAACTGATTATAAAAAAAGACACTCACTCTAACTGCTCCTACAGTAGCCAAGAACAACATCACCACTTAAAGTCCATGCAAATTTTAAAGGAGAAATACATCCAACTTAACTTGAGTATCAATTTATCTTCTAACACCAACCTTCCTCTACCCAAAAACCTCCTGTGGAAACTACAACTAAGCCACGCTGCCATAACCAAACTCAGGGATGCAGTGGCAAATCTCTAACTCCTCCTGACTCCTCCAATAAATCCCCTAAAAATGAATCCTTTCAACAACTAATTCCCACACTTTTCCTCCCTTTCTCTTCACACAGCACCTGACTCTGCAGTTAGGACAATACTGCACCAACTCTCACTCAGCTACCTGGGAACATCCTTCTCCCACTCCAACCTTAGCCCAGAATTTGATTATTAAGAGCCTGAATTGCCAGGAAAGGCAGGATTCTGCTGAGCATTCCCACTCTAAGGATCCCCCTGCAAGCCATCTGCAATAAGCCAAGCTTTACCTACCCCCACTGACAACTGATGACCACGTCCCACCTGAAGGGCTGCCTCGTGCCACTGCAGCAGTAGATGCTTCCCCAGGTGCATTATGAGATACAAATTCTAAGCCACTTGAAATTGTACCCCTACCAGTAGAGACTCTGTGACTTCGAGGGTGCCGTTGAGCCTTTGGAGACATCCGTGGAGGCCCTGAGGAAAAAAGACAACCCCACACAATAAGTGCTTAATGTCCACCACAGGAAACCCAAACATCTCTTCTTCAAACAGCATTTCATCTTAGAACTCTAAATCAAGCAGCAATAAAATCAAGCAATTGGCACTGATATCCTAAAAAGGCCAAGCAATTGGTGCAGCCAGGCTGCCAACAACTCATCACCTTCCCAGGGCAGCTCCTGGGTATTCAGAGGCTTTATCAGCACTGAAACAGGTGTGCAAGGGCTGGATTTAAAACATTTCAATTCAAGCATCCACCACTGCCAAGTGCAAGCCAAGCCATAAAGGTCAGTGGTGCAGCTGGCCCCTGGATAAACACAGTTCCAGGCCATCAAACATTTTTCCAGAAAATAAAAAATTCCCAACGCTTTTGTCAGGTGGTCAGTGATCCCAACCATTTTTAGTCACCACTGGCTGACCAATGCTCTTGGGGATTTCAGCAGAGCATTCTCTGCAGCGAGACTGAATTGCCTGCAGCATGTCACAATTCATTTACAAGTCAGCAAAAATTGCAACTAAACAAGGTATTGTTATCCCAAGGTTCAAGTCATGCATGTTTAACACCAGAAGCCAAAGTCATAAGTGAATACAGGAATTCTGCACAGTCTCTACAGCTGCCACACCATAGCTTTGCTCAAATCTAAGCAGCAATACAGTTCTTACATCCAAACAAACATTTTTTTTTACAGGATTAGACTCAAATGTTGATACTTCAAAAGGAAAAACTGCATGTGAACGGAATCTGGCTGATGGCAGTTCATTTTTAACATAGGTCAGCAATAGGGTCAAGTTCAGATAATGGCTTTTAGGTTTCAGAAAAACCTCTAAAATACCAGGTACCTCTCCTGGTTACATAAATCTTTAAATGTCAGCCTCCATTTTAACCATGATTCTCCAGTCCACCTCAATACAAATTCCATACAGGTGAGTATTTTAAAGAATACACATTTCCCAGGAATACTCTTGCAGCAGCAGGAATTAAATGTTGCAGTAAGCAGCAGTTCACTGCATGCCTGACAAACCAACTACAAGTGCTAAAGAATACGTCAATTTGCAGGTGGATTCTCAGTTCCTTACTTCAGAAAAAACTCACAATAAATGGACAGTAGGCCAGACAGATGTGGCTACCACCCACTTTTTGGTTAGGAGCCTTTCCCAGTGTTCCTGCTCAGTCTCAGGGATCATTCCTCTCTCTCCCACAGCTCCAGTGGAGCCAGCTACAGCACCCACTGCAAATTTCCGGAGAGCTCAGTATAAACCACTTTGCATTTTCTAGGCTTGCTACACGGTGTTGTGCAGGGTTTAAGCACACTTCAAATAAAAACTGTAAACCATGTTCCTTATTTGACCCTCCCAGGACAAATTTAGTTGGGATAACTCTGCATGCAGCTACCAAAGACTCACAGGTCAGCCTTCCTCTGCATATTATTGACTGCTAGGGAGCTGATTTATTGTTCTGAATAAAAATTTCCTACAAATTCACCTTTGAAGCAGCTCATCCTACCCCATTCCACAGTTCACTTCTCTGAATACAGCATTTTTGTTATCATTATTGTCATTGGTTGCCTTACAAGAGGTGATGCAATGATTTAGTTACGCTTTTTGTGGAACAACTGAGTTAAAACTGGTATTTTATATAAATTTATAGTCCTAAAAGTGCTCTCTTTAAGTTATCAGGTTAAAGTTATCAGGTCCTGAATGTTGCTGTTGGTTAATTTAAGACACTGAGCAGCGTTTACAAAGCTGAGTTTAATTTCATACCAAACTTGGGAAATTTCACAGCTTTCTTTCGTTTTTGTAAAGCTCTTCAAATCAAACAAACAAACCAACAAACAAACAAAAAAAAAACCAAACCACTAACCAAACCAACCAAACA
>WAAG01040533.1:297-15360 GCA_013390105.1 Tichodroma muraria
AAACTGTCTGTAATATAGAACTTTTTACACTGAAAAATACATTGGAAATGAAAGGCAACACAAAATACAATCCAAATGAAATATTAATGGCAAAATGATGATGATATGTTAGTCTTATGCATTAGTGCTATGTCATACTGCTTTACCCAACAATGTAAACTCACGCTACTTAGCAGAGCTCAATATTTTTCTAATACAAAAATTACACTTAACTTCAATTATGATTGCAAGCCTTCATCTTTCATATTGAAATGAATCTGGAAACACAAAACTATAAAACATCCCCTTTCTCTAGTGACATTTTTCATTACCTGTTACCCCTGATAATTGCCATCTTTATTTTATATACTGTCAGCAGGAGAAAAATCTATTGTTTGCTAATTTCTAAAGAAACAATCTGAATATTTCTAGATCCCTTTTTGTCACATTAAAGTAATTTAGGATAGTCCAAATATGTTCCCAATTTGAAATTCAGCTGGTACTGTGATTATAGGAACCCATTATTCTTAGTTTTAACAAAGCAAAATATTATTTCTTTCTAGATTTTATAAACCTATCTTTTTTCAAGAGAAAATCTCTGAGGGAGTGAATCTGTCTTCCAGAACATCCAAAGATTCTTTGTGTTTCAGATCTTAACGTGAATAACAGCCCTTTAAATGTTCCCCTCTTCTAAGCGGGACAATGTATCTTCCTCACAGAGTATTCCCAACTCTATTCCTGGAAAAGATCCATTCTTACTCCCCAACCTGATCTTTCAAAACATTTTTAGGATGCTGTGTATAGCAGTATGACTAGCACATTCCTACTACCAGACTGTGCAGAGCAACTGAAAAGGTTAAACTTTGCAGATGACTGCTACAATGCAGTCACTTCTATGAAGACAAGGCTTATTCACCTGCTCAAGTTGTGCTTTTGAGATGCGAATGACAGGGGGGAACTTGTTGCCACAGGGAATGACAGGAAGCTGCCTACGACCAGTTGAGCGGGAGGAAGAGGAGTGGCTCTCAGCTGACTGACTCCTTGGTAAACCAGCCTCCCTCAGAGGGTCCAAGTGGATGGATAGATAGGCTATAGGGCTCATGGTGCGGAGGATGGGACTTGAAATTCTTGGAGTGGAGAAATGCAGCATATGACATGAGTTGAGCTGTGAGAACAACATGGCGGGGAAGAAAATAAGGTTGAATATATTTTAATAATTCTTGTTTATGTCTTGCCTATATGCATTCCCTCAAAAAACATATTCACAACTTCCTAAGAGGCTGAAAGTTCATAATTTAAGAGTTGTCTTAAGTCTAATCTTCACATTTTCCATCATCCATTTTCAAAAATCCAGTATCAAAATCAAGACTACTTCTTTATTACTCCATTTCTCTAGCTGGCCTCTTCATTCGCTCAGTGTTAGAATCATAGAATCATTTAAGTTGGAAAATAAAATTAGATTCTTTAAGTCCAACCATTGCAATTGTTAGAACTGGTCAGTAACAATCCAGGGCAAAATTATTAAACTAACAGAGCCTGTTTCAAGGACATTGTGTACATCAGTTGATAGCTGGCTAGCTGATTATTGACTGATCCTTTCGAACACTTAGCACATCCGCACAACATCACATCCGTGTTTCTGAGATTACGCCACTTATAGCATGTACATCCATCGGAGGCTTCACTGCGGTGCCAACAGCAGCATACGTTAAAAACTGCACCTAACAGGATTAATCAGTAACGTTAACACTGAACAATTCTGATGAAATTTTACCAAATATGGAAGCAAACTAGGAGGATACACTGGCCTGGAGAATCAAGGAACAGTTGCTTCATCTTGAACTACATTAATTCAAGCCTTTAGATAAGAGGTAAGAAAAAAGAATAGGAACTGTAGAGTCTTCCAAACTATTAATTTTAGACAAAGTACATGTTTAAATTGCTTACTGATGATTCAAATAAACCTATAGCTTTCATATACAAAGCTAAAATCAACTGTTTTTTTGCAAAACCTTTTCCAGCACTGAATAAATATCTGATGGTGACACATTTAAATATCTGTAAATGAGATTGCTATATGTAGTTTGCAATTCTTTGTTCCAACTGCAGTTAGAGAACACCATGAAGAGTAGAGATAAGGAAATTTTCTGCAAGCTTCATGCTTCATGAAGGTGACTTTTTGTTTCCTATCATGGTATTTGCAATTCTAACCTATATCATTTGGAAAGCAAGAGCATCTAGCAGGCATTTCTGTTTCTAAGGAAGAGGTATCTTTTAATTGTGTCTATACTGAAGCTTCAGTTCCCACAATGCATAGCTGACTTGCAACTGAAAAAAAATATTTCCAGTGTCTCATAAAAGCAGCAAATGAGGATAGAAGGTACATGAAAATTAAACTATTTACAAGTCAGAAATAAACAGAAATTTAAGAGCAAGCTTTTGATAAAACATAATAGTACCTCGACATACAAAATTTCCATGTTTTCATTTCAGCAATTCTCTAAATAATAAAAGTAAATAGATCCACACAGTAAACCCTCTTTTATAACACACACACATATATACATATACATGAATTTGTGTTGTCAGTCATGTGTGACCAAAGCAAACTGTTGTTTAACTTAAACTGAAGATGAAGACGGAAAGAGCTGTTATATATTTAATTACTTCATTATTTCTTATTTTGCTGAAATATCTGCTTGACAAATATATATTGTAAGTTTTTTTGCAAGCACTGTATGGAGTTCTTTACAATTCAATACAAACACAGAAAATTAATGAGGCTGTGGGTCCACATCACAGAAAGTCCAGCTCTAGCCCATTAGTACCAGGTGCAGGAAAAGAAAAACAGAGCCATATGATGCAAAATGCTGCTCCAGTATAAACTCACTATTAGTGTAGATCAGCTCAAATTCTTTTGACCAATTAGCTTCATACGAGTAAACATTACAGCAAATCACACACTGTCTGTGCTGCAGCCAAAGTCAACATAAAGCCATTATTAAAGCATAAATCAGCACGTATACCCTTAGCATGCTCTGAGTAGTTCAACAGATATGTGAGCATGTGCCCACAACTAAGCCAGATCAAACTGGTCTTTGCTGGCAGCACACAGAATCTGTATTGCAACTGGAAAACCAAGACTGATAACACGAAAAATATTCTTTCACCTGCAGGCTTTTTTTATAATAGCATAATTTGCTGTAATTTTTTATGCCTGAGACTTTCTCACCCCAAGCCAATAATTTACACGTTTTTCTCTCTTATTTTTTGAGTTCAAGTTTCCTTTCTTAACTGGTGCAACTTTACATTTTTAATAGAATACTGCTGCTTGTGTATAACAAGTGAGAAGTGATATTATCAACAATTACAGAAAGCCCACATACACACACAATTTCAGGAAGAAAATTTATCTACAGATGGTAGGACTGTAGACCAGAAATTTCTTTCCTTCAGGAGAAAACAAAATTATGAATGGCTGTATGAAATATTAGTTTCTCATACAGAAACATCCATGCTGCTACTTAATAAAAGAGTGAGCAATAAAGCCCTGAAAGAAATAAACTACAAAGAAGTCATAAAACCAAAAAGGAAATATTGAAAAAAATACTTGACTTACAATAGGAAAACTATTTTATTCATTCACTACTGAAGCAATTGCTTGCTTATTTAACAAACCTATCAGAATAAGGCCAAAAATCAAGATTGTGCTTTCTTCTAAGTGACAATGAAGCAGGTCAGCAGAAATCCATATGGGAGGTATACTCCCATATGAGAATGATGACCATGAATGCTGGCATGTCCTGGAGTTTCAAGCTGTTTGAAATGAGCAAACTATTTCAGAAATTATATTAAGCTTCTATACTACTATAATTTTAACATCTATTTTTAATCCCTTTTAGTAACAAGCATTTGATTTATAGTTCTAAAATTAACATCCTTGGATCCAAGCCTGCTATTAGTAACTGGTGCAATATAATTAAATCAGCAGAAAAGTATAGTATGACCCTTGCCTATTATTTTTATTGCCAGGAAGGTCTTACTTAGAAAAAATTACTAAAAACAAGAACATCTGATGCACAACCAAGGATCACATTGAAAACACAGTTTCAGGCTAAGTACTCTGAGGAAGAAAGAAAAGGACTCTACCAAACAGCTCCCTAAGGTCACCAGGACTTTCAAACGGGGAAAATGACAGTAAGAAGAGGCATATACACACATCTGCTCCCAGTGAAGTGACAAGAACACTCACCTATACAAACTCACCTATACAAACTAGGTTCTAGTACCCATCATAGGGAATATTTACGTATCCTCTATAAAGTGGAATACCTCAATGAAGGACAAAAAGAAAAACTCACCCTGAAATAGTCTCTTGGAATTTGCATGGCTTTCAAGGGCTAATGAAGTAGATGGAAGACTACCACAAATTGCCATCACAGTTGGAGTAGACACACTACAAACACAGCTGTTCCCAGCTCCTAAACTGGCCAAGTAATTTCTATTCTCTTTATTCCAGGTCAGTTTATATTTTCTATTGTACATCATTCACCTTTGAAAGACCAAGTTCCTTCCTGCCATTCCTCTTGCACTCACAATGCTACTTGCCCTTCCAGCAGAACATAAACCAAATTAATTTCCCCCTTTTTTTGAGGTCATGACAACTACTACTGATCTCCTTGCAAAGTCAAAATAAAATACAATTTTCTGGGAACCGAATTAGATGGGATAGATTGTGGCTTGGCCTGAGCTCCTTACATGGACAGCATTAACCTGAGGCCCTGGGAGGCGGGGTGCTGTGGGAATGCTGGTGAAGTTACCCTGGGGTGGGTCACGTTTCTGGTTCTACCTCTCTCTTGGTTCAAGACCTTTGGACATATCAGGTCCCTGTCCTGCCTATGGGATTGGATACCTGTTTTCAGGTAACCCTATGTATTGTCGGGTTAGCCATGCCCCAAGGTCTTTTGGAAGCTGCCCTTGGACCATGAGGTGCTCCAACGATTAAAATCTATCTTTGGCTACTCCATTGGACCCGTCCTGACTTATTTAGCCACTCCCAGCCCAGCCGAATCGGACTGGAGATCGCAGCCCCGCACTGCGATACGTGGAGCCCGAACAGAGACCTGACCATATATGCCCAAAGGTCTTGAACCAACAGAGAGGTAGAACCAGAAACATGACCCACCCCAGGGTAACTTCACCAGCATTCCCACAGCACCCCGCCTCCCAGAGCCTCAGGTTAATGCTGTCCGTTTAAGGAGCTCGGGCCAAGCCACAATCTATCCCATCTAATTCGGTTCCCAGAAAATTTTGCTTGAGTTTCTACTTCAGCCAGTGTTTTCCAATGCATTTTATAATAATTAACTTTGTTTGCAACTGTTTCTTCTCCCACATTCTGAAGCTTCTTCCTTTTCAGACAAAGGTATTGCTCATTCTTTGCACTGTAGTACATAATATTTGTACCACCTCTTTTTGGTTTTAAGTAAAGCAGCTATTTCCACCAAAAGAGCCACATTTGTATAAAGTGTACAGCTGTATAGTGCATTTGCATATAAAATTACAAGCTGCTTTTAATGGCTTTTGAAATAAAAACACTTGCTAATTAGTATTTTGTACAGGACCAAGTACTGCTCTTTCTTGTCTGTTTTACTAAAATTGACCTTAAAATACAAAAACCAAACAACTTAAAAATTTAAAATTATTTTTCACCTCTAAAGGTTTCTAACCCATCAAAAACTCTTTCATGCAACCAATATTTCAAACTAAATCTCAAAAATCTGTTGTTTAACACAGTTCTGTATTTTCTATCATACAAAACAAATCTATAAACCACATAATTTAAAGGATGATGTCTAAATATAATCTCGTATGAAATATATGATCTTGCCTTTTCCATGAGAACCTAGGTGCAGTTGAAATTTTACTGTGCTGCTGTAATTAATTACATTGAGTAGTTCATTTTCACAATAAAGGATATTCCACACCTTATAATAAATGAGTAGCTGGTGACAAGTTTCTTTTTCTAATGAGTTGGCAGTAACTTTCACAAAAAGTGGTGATACATGAAGAAAAAATATAGCCAGGTTTCTCGGCTCAAGGGAACTTGAAAGAATTGACCTTTAGATCTTAGATGCCACAATAGCTACTTAAAAAATGAGAGAAATAAAACCATGAGGTGACTCCCAATCACTTAACCATTAATCTCACTCCTTAAGTAAAGGCAAAGAAATCTTTGTTTAGAAACAGTGACAGGAGAAAAAAGTACAGGTTCAAAAACTGTGCAACTCAGAATTCTTCAGAAAAGATGGAAAAAGTGAAAGACAAGAATATGCAATGGAAGCAAAGCAGCCTGTCTTAGTGAAAAATACAGGAGTAAAGTAGGAGTTGCAAAAGTATTCTAGAAGAGAAAAGCATCAACATTTTATAAAAGGCAATAAGTTGCTTGTATATGGACCATCAGAAATTTCTGAAGGAACAGGAAGAAACAAAGTGAATTTCAGAAGCAAACATGCAGGAATCATAGTGAGAGTGAGAGCAAGTAACTGTTTCTTTAATTTCAGCCACTTAGATTTTTCCTGAAACACATGAAACACTGTAGCACAGTGTTTTTCATATGTGTTTGCATGTGTGTCTCTCACTGATTAGGAATCACTGCACAAGGAGCTTCTCTAGACAGACAAATATATAGGTAGATAACTCTGTTAAATGTGCCCAGTTTTGTGTATCACACCTGCAAAACAATTAGCACTTCCAGGGGTGACTGTAAACAGCTGTGTAACAGAATATGGAAGATCAGTCTTCAAGAACCAAGTCCCGCACCTGCTGAAACTAGGAATTTCTGCTACACTGCTGTATTTCAGTCACCACCTTTACCATTTCCTCTTAAAATTCTGAATAAAGAAGAGGTTTTCTTACCGGAGTGAGTGCTCCTTCTGCTTGAGCTTCCATAGGACTTGTAGGGGTGGCCGCAAGAAGCTGTCCTGCAGCTCCAGACAGCAGTTCCAATTTATCTGTAAGCTGTTCAGATGCAGCAGGATTACATTCCATGTCTAGAACAAACTCCACCCCTGAAGTTTGGTTCTTGGCACGGACATTGTTTCCTGCCCAACCACCCTCTCTGGACTGCTCTTCTGGAAGGGACTCCTCTAGAACTTGTAGTACCTCTGGCTCTTCATCTGAGGGACTTCCAGTCATTTTGTGCCCTAAAGCCTCATTTGTCCTGAAGTCCTGCAAGTCCCGCTCCTTATCTATTATCACCCATTCCTTAGAATCAACCTCCTGCCTGCAGGAGCTTAGGTTAACAGCTACAAATCCATTGCTCATAACACCATCAGCATGGTCAGGAGAATTAGCTGACACGGGCTTTGAAGCATCTGGGAGATACTCTTCATCGTAGTGCCAAACATGATCCGTGCGGGCAGTCACAGGAGCAGGAACAGATGTTTTTTGAGAAAGAGGAGGAACAGCAGCAACAGGAGTCTCTGCCATTTTCAAGTCTTTCTGCTTCTTCTCCAAACTTAGAGAAAAGAAGTTAATATCTGAATTAGTTAAGAATTAACTAAATAATGTAAATTACATTTAAGAGTTTTCAGAAGAAGAAAACTAGATTTATATAAAAATTTGTTGTCATATTCTAGAACAACCTACAATGGTTCAAAGATCCACAATTTGAGACAAATAAGTATGATGTCAAGTAAAAATGGATGGACGGTCTTAGAAAAATACGCATTTTTAATTTTAGTTGTAATGTATCACATTGTATTGTAAATACAATTACCACAAGGGAGAAATGTGAGAGAAAAAAACTCAGTAGGGAGGTTACCACAGATGCCCACTGTACTTAATTTGTTACAAAGCAGAGACTCAAAGAGGAACAGAAGAAACAGACGTCTCCTGCAGCAGTTATATGCTTTCAAGAGGAATGTTATTTATTGCTTTGATTGATTCTTTACTTATACTTTCCATAATTTGCATCACCTTACAAGCAAACTAGCTCCCCCATGAAGTATTGAGGATTTTGCCACTGTCATAACCCCAGCTCTCTTCTACTGTCCCCACTCAGTCTCTGCCTTTCAGTCAGATTTCACTGTGTCCCTCTCCCCTTATTCTTTCTAGACACAGGCAAACGGAATCCATTTTCAAACATCTATCTCTTCTCTACCTTCAAATTCCATTTTAAATTCTCTGTCTTACACCAAAATTTTTTTTATGTTGGTGCAACACCTTTGGGCATAACTAAGCCTGCTGCATGCAGGTAAATTTCTAATTTCTTTACTCCACTTCCTGAAAACCTCCCTTCTCATGTCATATAGCCTAACTTCATGTTACCTCTATTGAGCACCTGATGTCAACCTTCTTATTCAGGATGAGTTGTACTGACTGTCAAGAGTATGCCACTGAAGAAAAAATTAATAAATACCACGGTTACAACCACTAGGCCTCAAAATACAAAATTCCCAAGTGTGGAAGTCCAACTTCAACTGTATTCTAGCAATAATAATTTTCTAAAGTAGCTGCCAAGTAGTGAAATCCATTAATTGAGCAATATTATGAAAAATACTTCGCTGTAACTCGCATAAGCATACTCAACAGCTCCATTCCTGCTCTTCACACAGCAAAGATAATAGTATCCTAATCACATATCCTTAAAAGATCCTAGCAAAAGGATAACATAATTTCTTTACCAGGTCTCAAGAAACTTATCAGTGTCGGGCTTAGACTCCAATGTCATACGCTTCTCCAGTTCAAAGCTGTGAATGGAACGTAACTTTCGCACCAGTGGAACATCTCTGTCTAACTGGGTGGTCTCTGAGCGAACTCGAACTGGAGAACCAAGACTCGGGGCATTAAGCATTCCATTCCCTGGTCCATGGCTGTTTTCTTCCTCTGTGGCAGCCTGTGCAAAATGTAAAGTAAAAATGTAACTCACTAGGAGCGGCAAAACAAGAGGAAGACAAGCTACTGCATGGTAAAGACCGTCCAAGATTTTAGAATATGAAAAGCCAATTTGTATTTGGAATGGTATTTAAGTTCATAGCATAGTTAAGGTAGTTTGGATATGCTCTTCAGCACACACCGACAGCAGACAAAATACTGGCAATATACTGGTTCTGGGTAAGTCTGAGAACAGGAGCATCAAAGACCCAGTAGTACAGTTACATTTACTCTGATATTTCACACCCGTCTCTGAAATTTTCTTTAATAACAGTCTGAAACCTTGCACTTGGTAGCATCTTTGGTCTGCTTTATAGTCAAGTGCTCTTATTAAAGAGAAGTTAGTTTCCAGGATGTCTTTTTGATTCTCTGGAGCATACAACACTGTTACACACTAAATCTACTAAATATTTCTGTGACTTTAAACTATGTTTTAACCCAACTGCATTCTACCTTAATAATGACTGAACATGATTTAGAGTAATAACTGAATACAATTTAGAGCTGGGAAATCATGATCATCCTTAGTTTCTACAGGTGTGAGAGAAAGTGCCTTTGCTCGAACCAGAGCAATCTCTTTGCTCTCTCTCTGGTAAAAAAACCAAACAAACAAATAAGCACACTTGAAAACAGGCACCATGCCTTGGTCTTTCTCATAGTACATTTTTTTCCTAGCAAATAATAAGTGACAGCTTTAAAACTCCTAGACAGCCCTCCTAGATAAAGAACATTTTAGTAGCAGATCTGTTTTCATGTTAAAAACAGTTATATCAAGAAACAGGCTACATCTGTCCAAGTATGAAATACTGTGATTGTGAGTAAGGAAGACAGGAACCAATTCTCAGAGACCACTTTTCAAAATAAAGCAGAATTCTCTTCTAAAGACCAGAAACAACAAATCTATGAATCAGTACAAAGTCATCATATTTTATGGAGACAAAACCACTAAGTGAATTAAATGGATACTTCCAATCATGCTGATGATTTTTCAATTGAAGATATTAAAATCTTCTTTTGTACATTTAGTATCTAGCTTCTACACATGCAAGAGGCAGGAAAATTGCTTTGATTTCATTCAGTGAGCAAGAATGAAGATCGTGTCTGAAGAAAATAAATAGAGTAAACTACAAAGAGTCTCAAATTATCAGCAAGCTATTTATCATAAAGACCTGATAAAGTGACACAAGGCCCAAAAGCCTGTCTGCTTTTTTCAGTATATAAAATTGTTATCGCTACCATAAATCAGTTTCTCAGATCATTCTGGCTAATCAGTATCAGTGCAACTGCCTTAATTATATCTTATGTGCACTATGAGGACAAGAAACTGTTCAAAGATGGTCTTCACAATGCAGATTTGAAAGTACCTTACAGATCCCCAGTTTTATTTTGTTTCTGTTTGCATCCATTTCTTCCCAAACATCTTTTTCCTGAGGATGGTGATGTCCAGGGGATCCAGGTAGTTTCTCCGGTGATACACCAACAGGAATAACATTCTCTCCATCACTGAGCTGTTCATCAGGGAATACTTCATCTGTATTTTCCCGCAGCAAATCTCCTGGGATGGGAGTGGCATTGGCAATTCTACAAAAGTAGTTTAAAAACAAAACCATAAAAGTAAAAATTTTTATACTCTCATGTGTTTACAGAAATTATTTTCTATTTTAAAAGAAAGAAACAAACAAAAACTTACAAAGAAAATCATGTTTCTGCAGAAAACTAAATGTTGGGAATTATTTAATATAAAACTCCCTTCTTCCTGGCTTTCACAATTTATTTAATTTAGGTACATAACAAAATACATAAATCAAAAAAACTACCACATAAAAGCTATTTTTTTGAATGTTTTTGAAGCCACTCCTGAGAAAATTTGTTAGAGATCATGTCCAGGTTCAACTTCTCTCCTGACTCTTCTATACGCATTCTTCTATTCAAAAAAACTAATGGCACCAATAAACACTTCTTACATTCATCCATAAACACCTCTTATATTCTTCAGTCCCCTGAGATGAGTATAGGTATTATTAAACATCACATCTTGTCCAATTTACTTCATTACAGAATGTCTCAAATAACATATTAAATATTATTTCAAACACAACCAATATCTATTTCCAAATTTCTTATAAAGATCCATTCATTTTTCAAATTTAAAAGGAAATTGCAGCTAGAATTTTATTCTAAGCTTACAGAAAACAGTGGGTTTATTTCCCAGCAGTTAAATTTCCAGGCACTTAAACTCAGGACACATTATTTAGTTTCACAAAATACGATTTAGCAAAGGATGGATGAGCAAATTTACATGCAATTTCCCGGAGTACTATTTTTATTGCTGCAATTTTAGGACTGCAGTGCTGATCTTTCAGGATAGTATAAACTGGAACCCTAAAAAGGGAAATACTTCAAATGCTCCCAAACCTCCCTTCCTCTATGCATTCAAAATCCTGCAGAAAAACCCCCTAAATTATGGAGATAATTTCCCTTTGGTAGGAAGCCCCTCTGTGGCTGCCATTGAAGAGACCGCACCGTGCATACCCAATCGCAGCCGGCGTAAGACGAGTGTGCAGCTGAGGGGTGGTTGAAGTTGTTGTTGTTGTCAGAGAGCCATCAGTTCCACTCTTCTCCCAGTCAAAAGGGTCGCTTTCAATAACCCCAAACGTTTTCATGCTGTTGTCAAACACAGACATGAGAAGCTGAAAATAAAGCAAAAAGTTAATAAGCTTAATTTTTGTCTAAGAGACCAAGCATTTAAGAAATATCCTCCTGTAATACGGACAACATTAAAAAAATGAGAGTTTTTATATGAAACACTTCTCATGTTTAAAGATTTTGAGGCCAAGATATACAAAATTCCATTTTATTAAAACTGAAAAAAAAAAAATCCACCCACATCTGTGTTTTTATCAGGCATGAGGCAAAGATACACCATAAACTTTTACAAAAAGACAGAAATACACACACACACAAGCATAACTACATTGCTACAGAACACCATACAGTGGCTCTCTAGCAGAGGAAGAGAAAAGAACACATTTCGTAACATCATGAAACCAAGGAAATTAATGAGATGTAGGAAAGGATACCGATCTGCTAATTCACACCTTTCTGTCACTAAGAACTGCATATCCTTTATTTCATATAATGCTGACATTTATATTATACAAATGTCTAAGTTTTCAACCCTCATTTTATGCTATGAAAAAGCCTTTAGAAAATTTGTGTCCATGACAGAGAAACAAACAGTATCACCTTCCTCTCTCTGTGAAATAAACTGTCTCATTCAAGTCGTTGATGGGAAGGCTGTGTCCATATCATTCTCTTACTCTGTAACATTTCTAAATTGTTTTTTTTTCCTAGAAGCTAAAAATCTGGGTTTTATTCCAATCCAGGATGGTGAAAATTGTTCCACATTCTCCTTTGGCATACCCTTTGGCAACTTAAAATAGATGGGAAGTTTGGATCATTTGTCTTGTATAGAGTGGTCTCACCCATGTAATCTTTACTCTCAAGAACCTTCTGTGTGCTACCTGTCCCAGTCATTTCTGTAACCCTACTGAAGAGCACAAAGTCATAGTTCACTGTGTTTAATTCTTCTCTTCCTCTAAACATTAAGCAGTGAGACACTGCTTAATGTTTAGAGGAAGAGAAGAATTAAACACAGTGAACTATGACTTTGAAGTAATGTAATGAAGTAATTTTTAAGGTCATTCTCCTTTAAATCTTTTCATCAATTTCTGCTATAAGGCAAATACAAACTCAAATGCTTAATGATATCAGGAGGCTGAGGCAATGTATGCATGAATACCTGAATAAAATAAACATCTGGCATTGCCAAATCAAACATGGCTTCTTGGCCTAGGTCATGAACTTTTCACACTGTAAACTCTTCAAGGCAGGGATATACATACACTCTTGTTCAGTGCCCACACATAAATACAAAGAATATAGTAGGTAGGAACAACACCACCGCAAACACAAGTTAAGAGAGACCAGAGTTTAAAAGAGCATTCTCACAGCTCTAAATAAAACCACCCTGCTCTGGTCCAAAGCACATGAGCAAGACTGTGTTGTATGGCTCAGGCTGCAGCTGCACAACTGCAAATGTTCCATGAATACGCACAGGACTGTAAATTACTGGGTTGTCTCTACCATGGAAAAAATCCGTCCTGGTATCGTGTTAATTGCTGAGTGCCTGTGCTGTGTTAGATACAAATAGACTACAAAAGAGGATTTGCAAAAATATGACTGTCTATATGCTTTTATCATTCAGGTTCTGTAATGTAGAATGTATTTACCAGTCTATAATCAAGTTTTTTCTATGCAATATCAAAATTTCTGCAATAGTACTTTTTACCACAGGAAAAAAAAATCTAATACATCTTTATAACCAGGCATGTAAAACACTGAAAACTTTTTCTTCACTTAATTGTAAACTATAGGATAAATTTCGTGGAAATTTGTAATGGAGAAGAGAAAAAAAATCGAAGCATTTATTTTTCAGGAATACTGAATATTTTTTGTATTTGTAATAAGTTTTTTCTTAATATTCAAATTTTTTCACAAAAATTGATTTGTTTTTCAAATGTGCAGAATCATATACCAGTATATTTAGATAAATCCACTTACTAACAGGAAATCAATTATTCCTTGAGATTTTCAGCTCTTCAATTCTTATATATCTTGATTTCTTTGTTAATCTTACCAAGCAAAGTAGAGGAGTCGCTCTCATCAAAGTTATAATTCCAGAATTAGTCAGATTTATTTATTCAGTTGAACCAATTACACTTGAACACCAACAGAAACCCATTCCTTCTGAATTCACTGATTTAGGGAGTTGAACAAAGGCACAGAGGCAGACTACAGGTCCTGCAAGTAGGAAGCTGACAGGAATGTGTGTTTCTGGGAGCCAGAAGGAAGGCACACAGGGACAGCTTGTCATGGTGTGCAATTTGATCAGCACAACTTCTCACAGTGTGCAAGACTCAAGAAACTCTCACGTCTCTTCCTCCCTGCTTTTCCTGAGCATACCTCTGCTGCTTTCCACAAACTGGAAAGTAAGTTCTATCTTTATTTATTGTTTAATCACAGGTCAACACTGAGAGAGTTAAGACACATTCTAGAGCATATCCTCTCGGCACATACCACCTTACCACTGAGCAGAGGCTGACCACTTCAGCAAGCAATACTCTCTTAAACAAAGAAAAATGACTAGTCTTCTGTGATCTCTGTACACAATACTTCAGTTCTGAAAACACATCATGAGTGTATGCTGTGCTCTAGCTGTAGGTGCTGAGTTCCAGACTTTGGAAAACTGCCAGAATGATAATCACTTGAGAATTGATTTACTGATCAATTAACTTATGGAGCACCTACTAGAGGCTGTGATAGTAGGATAGCTCCCAATACTAACAGACTACTGACGGAAATCAGGTGTCAATAGTTTTTAGAAATTTAACAGCCTTACTCTTCCCAAATGGAAAAAAATAACGTTTGAACCAGAGTTTCTGTGGCACTAAATGGTCATTAAATTAACTTTGTGGTGGCACAAACCATAATAACTACCAAGATTACACAATGAAATCAAAGTAAATTGAAGACGAAACATCATAAAATTCTCTTCTTTATAAAACAGAAAGACAAAATAGTTCAAGTGTTTACCTGGTAATCAGGCTTTGTGAAGTAATCCAAATTAGAAATGTGGTCCAGAAAGACGTTGAATTCTTGTGGAAGATGTTTCAACATAAGCCTGTGTTCATACCTTTCTTTAATGGAGCCCACTTGCTCCTAGGAGTAAGTGATACAACAAACACTGGCACACCTTCATTCTGTTACAACATATTTAACAATCTCTGTTACAGCCATTCAATACACCACTGGCCAGAGAGACAGGTCACTACCTTACACTGAATGGTACTGAGAAAGGCCATTCTACACCAGACAGCAAGATAGGAGATTCTGGTTTTGGCCTCAATACACTTGCAAAATAATATACAAACTTCAAATTCAATATGAAAAGCCATTTAGTTTTCTACTGTGTTTGTGTTGTTCGTGTTTGAATACTGACTGATACAAAGACATGTCACTAAATACTCCAACCCTTTCTAATAGTATATTTTAAAGATTTAAACATCCTGTTGCATCATGTCAAGTTCA
>WAAG01040534.1:0-13677 GCA_013390105.1 Tichodroma muraria
ATGACTTTTTAATAAAGAACCAAAAATTATTTCAGCAACACACTGTATATTCTGTTCCCTTACACCTGTGAAAAACAAGAGAGTAGTAAAATCATCTCCACCATTTTCCCCTTTCTACACAGTCCTTTGTATAATGATGGGAAAACCTTTCAGGAAGAAAACATTCAGTAAGTAACACTGTTCACGAAGTTTGCAAAGTTATGCACAGATTAACACTGCACTTACCACTCCCACAGGGAAAGCTAGAACAGCCATCATCCAGTCACGGAGGGAAATGAGTTTTTTCAGCTGCCTCTCTTGCTCTTGGCTGTCATTCCCTCTAGTGAGAAGACTGGACAGGTCAGTCAAGACACAAATCCCAAAGAAGACAGCCTGGATAACCTGCACGGAAGAGAAACGCAATCTTGAACACAACTTAATCTTTCCGTGTTCCTTCTCCCATTTCTTCTTCTCTTGAACAGAGAAGACCAGCTCTTTGGCAGAGAGCAGGTCAGACACAGGCACACGTGAAGAATATTGCCACAGAATTGACATGGGGAGTGGGAATACATCAGTCTCTTAAATATGGGTAGAGTTTATTCACATAAAAGCCACATGTGCTTCAAAGTCCTGCATGCATCTTACTCCTCATCTATACGGGGAATCAATGTGAGTGGAAGGACTGTTCCAGAGGTGGCTTTCCACCCTCACCTCAGATACGTGCCACCTGCTGGGGACTGAACTGCAGCCACCCCTTCCTGTGTCACTCCATACAGCTCATCCCCAAAGCAATTCCCTCTGAGACAGAAAAGTGAGGAATGCTCCCTGTGAGAAGAAGGGAAAGAAAGAGAAATGAGTGTTTCATTCCCTTGTGACAGGAGGTCTCTCTTGGAAATTCTGCCTGTCCCGGACACTCCACCTAAAGGTGAAGGAAGTGGCTGAGACTTCCTGACAGACACAGCAAATGACCCAGACTTCAGTAAATCTATCTCTACTTCATCTCAGGTAGTGATGATAGAACGAGAAAGCTGCAGGAGTTATTCACTTTTTTCTCCTGATGGCAGACTGTCATTTACTTAACTTTTCCTTTTTTGCATTGACGTATTTGTGTGCAATATAAGATTATGTTATATTAAATCGTTAGTTTAATCACCTGAACCCACTGATTTGGTTCAAACTTGACTCGATCTTAATGTGATCACTGAGCTTTTCTCCCTTAATTAGCTCAGTAAAACTGTAATAAGTTAGCTCAGGAATGTTCTTGCCTGAGGACTTGCACATCCTTTCTAGTACAGTTCAGAGGAAGTGCATGCAGCTTGTTTACTCCCAGAGCTTGAAGCCCAGGTCACAAACCCACACACACCAGGTAATTTCAGGTAAAAAATTAACAAAACATGGGCTAGGTTCCCAAATTACACAGTGATTCATCAAAAAACATAAACATACATATGCTTAGAATTCATACTGCATGTTTTTCAAAGCAAGCATGGAGTCCTAGTTTAGAAGTCTTACTGTAAACCTAAGTGTTCCACTGCCTAGGTGTCTCTGACCAAGCAGAAGACTATCCATAAGAAATAAGAATAGCATACACCCAGGCAGATAGGCAGGCAGGAAGGAAGGATGGAAGGAGAGAAATACCAAACAGATGTTGGATACCAGGAAGAAATCCAGAGATATGTAATGATTGGATGGATTAAAGTACACTTCCTTTCCCAACAATCCTTATATGACCCAAACACTTGTAAATTCTGAGCTGTGAATGACAAATATTCAAATGGCCCCTGGACCTGCTTGCAATTCTGTTACCATTGCTCTCTCCTCTCCAGGCTGTAGCTACACAGAACTCACTTGATAAATAGATGAAGGAACATTACAAAACATTCCTTGAAGCCGTGAGATGTGACAGACTATTAGTGCTAGAGCTGTATATTGTGCTAGAAAAAGGTATTACTATTTCAAATGATTGCTTGGAAAAGTTACAATCTTCTACATAATTTTTGAAAAGCCTTTTAAATGTAAGTTGGGGCTTCTTGGAGCTACTAAGACTCCTAATGCACTTTTTCATATTATTTGTTTGAAACAAGCACTTAGTAGAAAAAAATCTCCCCATCCTCAGCCCTGTTTTCCACCAAACAGATGGCCTATTTGGAGAGCTGAAATAGAAGAACTAATTATGCATTTACTTGACTTATGAGGAGATATGATACCATCTACTATTCACTCGAGAGTGTGAATGCCAAACAAGACAGAGCTGGGTAAAAAAGTATACCTAACAGTAATGAGATCAATCTGGGTGTTAAAAAGTTTAGGCTGAGTACCAGGAAATATTTCCTAACAGTTAGCTCTGTCAGACCGTGAAATAGTTTCTCAGAGGAAGTGGTGGAAGCCTCATGGCTTGAGTCACTCAAACCGATATTGGACAAAACACTCAATAATGTACTGCAGGGAACAGTATTACGCTGGCAGGGCTTGGAAGAGTGACTAATGGATTGTTTGCAGCTCTAACTACAATTCCCTGAAATGGTCCCTCTCCAAAGAAACACAGACTCAAATAATCACACTCCCACTTTCCAAGGGAATTGAGATTGTACATCCACTAATCAATCACAAACCAAGCAACTTCTCTCCCTATTATCCTGTTATGAACACAGAGTTTCAAGAGAAAATGTAATGATATCACTGGGAATAAGTGAAAACTCCTAAAGGGAAATACTCAGAAAATTTCAGAGGGTAGGTATGAAGCAGACTACTCTACAAAAACATTAACAAATAAAGACCCATATAGGAAAGAGAAAATTACATCTTTATTGAGAACTTTAAGAGACAATGAAAAAATTGTACAGTGTTCAGGGAGGAACAGTTACAGCTTATTCATACAAATAACGTACATACTTTCACCCCATTCATTCTAGTTCCTTTCCTGTCTAGAATTCACAAGGAAACTCCTCTGACACCTATCAACACTTAGGATTAGAGTTAAGACCTCCACAGCTGCATGAGTCTCAGCAGCGTTAATTAAACAGAATCAGTAATGATTTACATCCTTTGTGGGTCTGGCATTGGAAAAGCAAAGCATGCAGCTACTGGTGGTTTTTGGTATGAAAAAAATTTTTAAGTCCATGCTCCTCGGTGTGAATGCTCTCTAACAGATGTGAAAAAATCACAGCAAGGAAATAGAAACTCCCTCTAAACAATGTTTTCCAAAGTGCCCTGGTGTTACCTCAGATTTAGGATCACATTTTCAAAAGAGACACCTTATTTTGAAAATTTACAGGTGGTGAATCTATACATGAACCATCCTCAAGCTGTTAACAGCTGACTTTTTTCCCTTGGGAAGTGTAACCAAGAACAGCATTTCAGAGGAAATACTTTCCAGTTTTGCCTCTAACTAGAGCTTGAAGTAAAACAGTGATTTAGAAAATGACAAATTTGACAGAAAACAGACACAGCTTCCCTATACCATGTAACAGTATAGATAGATAGCATAGACAGAATCAGAAACTTACAAGTAGAGCATGCAATCCCAAGAAAATAACTGAACAGGTATAAAATACTTACTGCTGATCCTTTTTCTCCTAGAAGCCTAAAGGGGCCACTGCCACTAGAGTGATACTACAGTACCTTTAAACTGTGATAATGTAATGACAAGTAATAACAATGGTCATCTAAAGGGTGTTAGCAAACAAAACTCAAAGCAAAGCAAACACTTGTTAAGTTGCTGCAGGAGAAAAACAGCTGTAAACATTAAGATGAAAGCAAGCAGTACAGAAACCTTGTCAAACAGTGAGATGTGTTGAATTACATAGAATAAACTAATTGTATGTGTCTGTCTACTACAAGAAAATAAAGACATGCTTCAGTAGGACAGTTTTTTCACAAGGTGTTCATTTCAGGACTGCAGCTAATGACCTCTTCGTACTACCCCTAATCTGACTTCTTATAAGTCAAACAGAAAACCTATTTCCCCATAAATCTATTTCCAGGGCATGGAGACTCTCTTCTCCCCCATGCCATGAAGCTCCATGGTGTGGACAAGATCTAAGATTATGAAAATTCTGTTACTAGTCTTACCAAGGCAGAAAATCCCCCATTAAATGTACTGAATCTAGAAATTCATTCTCTTTCAAGTTCACTCTCATAATCAGAAGACCCCCTTAAAGCTCAGGGCAGGAGAATGGTAAAGTCTCTGCAAGCACTAATACTATTCAAGGGTAATTTTTCCTCTACCTACCTGTGATTATGAAAAATCACTGTCCTCAAGTTATCATTTTCAAGATTAACACCACTTACTTCATGTGGCCCTCTATGAAATAAGGCATCAGTCTAGGCTGGCAAATAGACAGCACTGCCAGAATAATACATAAGAGTAACACTCAAAATCCACAAGAAACAGCAAAAAAACACTAAGTAACCAAACATAACCCACATAATAGGATGACTAATTCACAGAAGGGTGTCAGGGAGGCCTCACCAATCCGTGGGGGCAGAGTGTGTCAGGGAGATAGTCAGGGCCCATCCCATCCCATCCCCAGCCAGAAGCAGGGGCAGCCAGTGGCACGGGCCCGTCTCAGCCTCAGGGCACCGCCCTGGGGACAGGCCAGCAGCTTGCAGGTGGGGAGGAAGACATAACCTGACCCATCAAACCACTCAGGCTTAAGACACGTTGTACTTCCACATGAAGATGGAAGTTTAGCTCTACCAGCATGCAAAATCAAATTGCTGAATGTTGCAATTTCTCTTGTATTTCACATTTTACAATATAAAAATATATTCTTTATACAAAGAACATGGTCTGATCTTCTTCTTCAAACAACGGAAAATTATTTATAACCTTGGAGTACCTATTACTGCTCACTGTCACCTTAGTTTTAATTTCCCCAGCCTTTAGACATCATTACTTGCTGTAACAATTGAACTATGCTTCAGCAGTTGACTGTTTCAAGTTGTGTTGTGTATTGGGCTATCTGCAGGCACCTGTGGACTGCCCACATCCTGTAACAACAGCTCAGTTTTCTGTAGGTGCAACATGCAGAGGAAGTCCAGGTTAGATGGAGAATAACAAGGTATTTTTAATAGAAAATGCTTCTAGAAAATAGAAATAGAATGAAGTCATGGCTTGTACCAGCTTAATAAATATTTTACTGCTCTTGCTTGCATGAACTACTGATACTTCTTGCCCACTGCCATTCCACCACTACTCACAGGCACACTGCTATACTCTTGTAGCTTGTCCTCTCCTTGCTGTATCCTTGTTAGTTATGATAGCAAGCAGAAGCTGGACAACATGTAATCAAGTGCTAGATCTTTGAAGCTAAAGTGCTGATCAGAGAAGATAGATTTCAGATTTTAAAAAAAAGCAGATCTTTGTGTCTACAGACAAATGAAAGAGAGACATAAAGAACAAAAATGCAAGAACCAAGAGCCTTTTAAATAGTAAAATACAGTGTAATACACCTAACCTCTAAACCTACAATTAATTAAGGTGCAAGAACCATGAAAAAGCACTCTGTGCTACTCAGAATCATTATTTCTGTGCAAGGAATAGGGAAAAATAGTTTTGTTTCAAAGGTCAGAAGTAAAAAAGAAGCATCACCCCAGAAGATTCATTGACCGTAAGCTGAGGCAAACAGGCAAAGCTCTTATCGCATCTGCTTCCACCAACAACCAGCTGCAAGTGCTGTGGTTATTTTAGTTGCTTTGTTTCTTAAGCAGGTTTCAACATCATAGGCCACTTCAACACAGAAAAGGATGAACCCCTGACCCATCAAAAGCCAGTAGTCCTAGAAAACAAAAACATCATATAGAGAAGAAAAGTAACAGACAAGGCAACGAAAACAGAGTAAGCCAAAGGAATAGTTAACGCAAATGCCATCTATTTTACTTTGAGCTGTTTACTGGTTAGGAACCTTGAAATAAGTATTTCTCCTATCCCCCCTTTCTCTTTTACTTACACAAATTAGAGCTAAAAACTACACTAGTAAAGCATGACACTTACTTCTATCAGAAGAGACATTAGAATCTCAGTAACTGAATAAAGGGACAGCCTTATAAATGTCCAGCACTGTCCTCATCCAAGCTAATGACTCATGTCTCCCTTTGCAACCTTCAGTGGGGGGATGGCTCTTCTACCCAGCATGTTGCACATGAATACTAGTCCTTAGTAGGAAATTTAACTTCATTTTCACGGTTTAGTCATATGATATGAATCAGTTTATAAAACATGCCTAATCCCCTACCATATGATGTAAATTCAGGGACTCCTTTAAATATAATCCTTTACATTCTACATAACCTCCTGTGGTCTCTTTCTTTGAAGCCCACCAGCACTGTCCAAATATAACCAAGGATGGGACTTTAAACCACTGAGATTTTAGAGATATACAAAGTAATAAAATCTACTATGAAATTAATACCCATGAAAGAAAAAATTGTTTGACTCTTGGGTCTAGATTTTATAGGTACTACACTGTTCCATTCCTAGTGCTTAAGCACCTATTATGAAGGTGTGGAATGGGGACCAAGCTGTGTAAGATAACAAGATCTCGTGTTTCCATGACAAGAGATGCCTTTTAAAATTATGCCTGTTGGAATACGAGATGTGTTTTAATCTAGACAGACAAAAAAGCAACTCAACAGGCTCTTCCTTTCTCTTTTCATCTTCCCTCCACTTAACCCAGGAAAACCCCTTAGTCTGTTAATCTTACTGGAAAGGTTAAGTCTCAGACCATTCTGTTTGAGCATGATTCTTGACTGTCTCGTAAAGTTTTCCAAAAATATGCAGCAAAGTTCTCAGAGAGGTAATGTATTAGTGGTAACATAGTTTTAAAAGAAGTTTACATAATACTTTAAGTACTTCTGTAAGGACAAATATTCCTTACTACAGCAAACTAACTGAAATTTGGTACGATACCAAAAATATTTGGAAATGTTTTATTCTTTCAAAGCAACAAAAACACCTTNGAGATGGAATGGACAAATATACAATGTACTAAAGAAATATGAATAAAAATTTGAACAGATGCTGAAAAATCACTACATTTTCTCAAATCTTTTGCAATTATATCAGCTGTGTCATTCCTCTCCAAAACCATGTCAGTCTTCTTCGTAGATGTTCATACATCTTACTTTGATCTTGGCTAATACACTCAAAGTATGAAGCTCATTGTTGCAGTACTTAAGAAATTATTATTCTATTTTTATCTTTATCTTTTTAATTGTTTTGACTAAACTCATTTTCTAATAATCCCCATCTTCTTTCTTGCTCTCTTATATTGTGTATAGAAAAGCTGCCATTACTACTTACTGTATCCTGCTTATAAGACAGTGTAATTTCATTAAATTTATATAATCCATTCAGCGAACATGTATAATACAGTTTATTCAGAATAGATTATGATTTTATTAAGTTATATATTTTATGTTTTTCTTTGGTAAAGCTTAATCTTATTAGGATTATACATTGCTCAGAAGGTTATGTCATTATTTTGGCTTAAATGATAATTTTACACATTTCAGCATGATTTGTACACACTCTGCAGCAGTGCCCTTGCAGTCAAGGCAGGAAAAGTGGCTCTCTAGACAATGTTTGGGATAGCTAGCTAAGAAGGTAAGACTTGTTCTACAGCTGTCTGTGCTAATATGAGCTTTAGGATAGGGTTTCCCATGGCTGGAAAGCCCCTAGCAGTTTGTAAGTTAATTACCCCAAAAAAGAAACTACACTTTATTACGTGCAAAACTTCATTTAAAAAATGGTTTTCTTAAAACCCCAGAATCTTCTGCATTGCACCAACTTTTTCATGTTTAGAAATCCAGTTTGAATATCACTACAGGGAAGCAATTTTGACTGATCAAAGAGTAACCGATTTTGCTTTTAATTTCTTCCCTCTTTAATGAAAAAATGTAATAGCTGCCTTCTAAATTGCTGAATTTAGATAAGGCCATTAAAAATGTATCTCAGCAACATGGGGACAGAGCTGGAAACGCAAATGAGAAAGTTACTACAGTCTTCTGAGACACAGCAACCTCAGTGCTGCCCTACCATGGCCTAGGAAATAAAGGGTTCTAAAGGTCTGTTTCCTGAGCACTGTGAAAATAGTAATGAATGACTTCACACACCAGTCCAGAAAGACAAGCTTTTCTGTGATATGCATCTAAGTTGGGCAATTCTCCTTCTCTCCAGGGAAGGTAAGTGAAGGAGAAACTGAGGGCTTTATCCCACTTCATCATTCATCCAACAATATATAAATAAGTCAGTTGCAAACCCATATTGTGAAAAACAGCTGAAATCAAAAAAGATGATCAGGCTCATCTTCAGCTTTTGCTTAAATTCTTCTTCCTTTGTGCACTGCTGCAGCAGCCGAAGTATAATTTATGACAGGCAAAGTATATTCATAAATAAAGTTATTACTAAGATAAGGATTTTCTGCAATTTAGACCACAGCAAAGGATGCTACTATTCAAGCTCCACTTGAAAAAAAGACAGGACATAATTTTGTACATTAATTATAAAGCACATGGTTCAGTGAAAGGTGATCTAACGTGTTATACTGTCCTCATAAACAAGACTATTCTTTACACAACACTTCAAGCAAGACACTGTTCTAAAGAGTTGCATTTTGGAAGGAAAAAAAACCACCTCATTATCTCACATCTCTAAAGAAACCATGGGAAAACCCCCGATATAAACTAACTGCATTTAAATTAAATATACAAGTGGGGGTTAAGCATTCACTAGGTGTGTGGCATTCCAACCACAAATGATAACACTTTCCTGCTTTCATTGTCTTTCTCATGAATCGTCTCAGAGGAAATGAAGGATTTGTTTCCTGATTGTTGGTGGTGAAAGCAAGGCACTGGGAAATGAGCTGGCCAAGGCAGCAAGGCAGCAGGGGACCCCAGGGATGAACTCAGGTGTCCTGACCCCTAAGCAGTTCTTCAGGCAAGAATCAAGGTTATTTTCCATGCACCTACACTCACTCTTATAGAAACAGCCATTTCCAATGCACACACATTTCATTCCCTCTAAGTGCAGCCATAATACTGTTAGTGTAAATCCATTTCTCCTCTTACGCAGCTCACAGTGATCAGTTTTCAAAGATGTTCTTTCATGTACTGTGTCTTTAATATTTAGATACTATAATTCTGACCAGCTGATCTATTTCTGCCAACAAACTCGAGTTACCAAGGTGTCTAATACCTTTGGAGATCTTGTGCATTATACCGCTCCCACCTTTACTGTTGTTACATCATATTTCATACAGCAAATACTGATTTTGAACAACACTAGTAGCAAATACATATTTTTAACTTTTCCCTTTGTTTTGCTCTCTATAAGTTTGATGTGCTGAAATTTCAACGTGGTGTACACTTGGCTTCTCAGCATCCCCGTAGGACAGGTCACTGAGTAGAAGCAGCACAACCACCTCACCTGCTACCTGGAGACTGTCTTTTGAGAGAGTGGTCTGAAAAAGAAAACAGCATGGAACCCTATCTTGACTTACATTCTCATGAACACAGATACAGCTCAAACCTCTCCCGCTCTTCCTCACTCTAACCAAATTTAACTGTTTCTTGAGTTTCCAAACTAACCTTTCAGACATATCTGTTTACTGTACTTCAGGCTTACTCACCACTTTTCATTTCATTTACAAAAGAAAAAGAAGATTAACTATATGGAAGTTTAAATTTACATCCCCTTACATGTTAGGGGCAAACACTTTATGACAACTACCTGATTTCACACTAGGTTCCAAGCCCATGAGATTTAGATATCCTCCATCAGCAATGAACATATTTTTTAGTCAGTAAGCACTACAAGTTTAATAATAGGCTGCCCTTTCTTCTAGAAGAAACAGAAGGCTCAAAGAACACCTGTTGTAGCAGGTACTTTCTTAAGCAGCAAAACATTCCAGTAAAGAGACCTTTGCTGAAGTGTAGTTCTGGTGACAGTGAACATGGTGTTTTTGATTTTCCATGGCAGGAAAAGCACTTTGTAGTAGCTTGGGTAAACATGGCAGCCCAGCATGGAAAAAAACCAAAAACAACAACAACAAAAAAAGGGCATCTTCGCCTACCAAAGAACACAACCTACTAGTCAGCTGAGCAGGACACACCAGGAAATGCCCAAGTATCAACTGGCCTCTGCAAAACCTCTTGGTCCTCCCTAAACTCCTGCCTCCATGCACCGGGTGGGTTCATGCACGTGCACTCCAAATTAACACAGTAGCTGTAATTGTAACGCAGCTGGGGACAAGGGCTGTGCCCCTGCACATGCTGGGCATGCTGAGTCACCCATAGGAACTCCCTGGGCAGTCCCGGGAACTCCCCAGCTAGTTTCTGTACAGATGAGATAATTGATGGATAGCTACTGGAACCTGCCCCGGGCAGTCCCAGCTCCACCAGAGGTCTGAGGAATCGATAAGAGAATTCCACAGGCAGTCCCAGTCCACGTTAACAGGATAATCAACTGCATGTCAGGGACTGGGAAGGCAGGGAGTTCCCAGCAGCCCTGGAACAACCCAGGCGGGTCCTGCTTTGCTCTTATGAAGCAAATGGTGAACTAAGGGACACTATCTAATATACACTATTGAGACGTGTATATCATTTAACCAGACAACTTTTTGCACGCATATAGGATGATTTTAACTAGAAACTCATCATGCATGCACTGGAGTATTGACAAGGGAGTGCAGGCCAGCTGGAACAAACCAGAGGCTGGGGGGGTTCTCACCCAAATGAGCTGAAAATACTGCTACAAGGATACCTGTGACAGAGACTCCTATCATCACCTGGTCAGAAACCGGCCTTACTGTCACAACAGTGACAACAGCAACACAAGATTGTTAGCTAACACGTAAACCAATGTGTGTGTAACATGAACCAGAACAGTTTCTTACGAAAATTAGTCTACCACCACATAAACTGGCCACAATGAAATGCCACACAGATTTAAAACATCCTAGAGTATAAGAACATTGGTTCAAATAATTGTATCTGATGTGAGTGTCCAATTTTATGAAAGGTACCTCTAATTCCAACTTACAGAATACATACTCTTTTCCCAAAACACTTGGTAAATAAATACTTTACAGTATGCTGCCCTTTTCTTCACAAAACAAAACAAAGCTGGTTATCCAGATAACGTTTATAAACCTTGGAGGTTTCCAGGCTATGACCATTCGTTTCTAATCCAGCAGTAGCCTGTCGCAGCACAGGCCCAGACACCCCTGCAACAGAACAAGAACCTCTCCAGACCACCTGTAACCACTGAACTAGAAACTTCACACTGGAGTTTCCAGAGCAGAGCTGCTGAGCAGCCCCTATCAGCATGCCCATCTTGAGACATTCAGTTCTGACTAACAGCAAGACTGGGTCACGTTCAACCTCTACCTTTGAATCAGCCAAGATCCTGGCTCAGAGACGTGTTACAAATTTTACATGACACAGCCTGACCAGGGCACTGGACCCTTCCACCTCCATGCCATGAAATCAAGGCCAACTACTCAATGCAGAGCTGAGCTGAGTCCACCTGGACTTTGAGCACCAGCACAAGGCGCTGTTTTGTTTACACTCAGGAAAGCTGGGTTTGGATTATGCCTGTACTCACCAAGAGGTTCAGGTGCAACACTGCAGAGGGTTTTTAGATACCTGGCTGAAGTGGAAACCACAGCTCTCACACAACACTAATTTCCAAGGAGCAGACCAAAAAGTGAGATGAAATTAAGGAAAAAATGAAGGCAAAGAAGTATGTCAGGAATCCCAACCTCTCCTGCAAGGCACATACATGCAGAATTTAAGTGACTTCAATCAAACTTCTTGTGTGAGACGAGCATTCACAGCTTGAAGCCCAAGAAAAAGGGCTTTAAGAGTCAGCATTTAACTTTTGGGACTGATTACTCTAACACATGGTGGAAGGAAAAGACAAATTCTTGATAGCAACTTTTATGCAGTATCAGAGTATATTACTTGCTAACAGATGCACCTTCTACACTCATTTCAACCCAAACTGAGCTCAAAGAATAATTCTTGTCTTCAAGAAGATATATATTACTGACAATGACAAAGTTTTATGCCCACCTTTCCTGATGTGCTAGTGCAGGAGAGAGCCTACAGATGTCTTTGGAACTTATACTGAGGTTCCAGCCCTCTGCCTGTATTTCACCATGAAACCTATCTGCTAAAATACTTTATCTGGAGCAAGAAATAGGAATTAGAAACAAGGACTACTTACCCCTGTCCCATCCTTCTCCACACAACGTGCAAACTGGACAGCCACTATTCTAAGTACAGCTCTTTGTGAATGCTCTGTCTACCATTTTGCTACTAAAATAATTGTTTTCTTGGCGCAAAAAGCAATATATTTTACAAGTCTCACTGCAGAGCTCATAAATATCACATTTCTTCATGCATTACTGAAACCTCAAGGAAAACACATGTTGGAGATGTTTTTCAAGTATCAGTTAATTCAATCAGTTTACTTTGTTCTTCCCACTCCACTGAAGGAAAGAAGCATATGCGAACTCTGGCCATATCCAAAATTTGCCGTCAAGAGCAGCCATTTTACTTCTTCATTTCTATTTATAAACACAGGTATTACAAGAGCCAGACTATTTAGCCATGAAGACTGTCAAAATAGATAATGTATTGTGTCTCACTGAATTACAAACTGGCTGGGTGCCTAGCCTATTGACTGCAAAAGTCCACTCCATTACAGCTCCGGCAATGTCTTCTATCTCCTTCAAAAAGGTTTTTAAAAGCTGACAACTGTGAAATGACTATATGGATCATACAAATTATATTTTTTACTCCTTCTGTTGGTTACCTGCAATTATTGGTTACTAGTTCTGATGCCAACTCAGGAAGAGTAGTACTTTACCAGAAAATCTAACTGATGACCTTCAGTCTAATGAGATGCCACTCAGCAGTGATCTCGCACAGTATCCACACAGATGTGTGTTAACTTACTCTGCTGGAACTAGTGCTCTGATAAATTGTTTTCCTTATGTGTTTAGGGAGCACATGTGCAGCCACAGTGCAATCAAAATTAGTATTACATTTTAAAGAACAGAGTCTTTAGTGTAGTAGCAGTTACAATACAGGGATAGTTGTTATGAGAACCATGAAATTTTATTTGACTCACTGTAGGTATTGCTTGTATCTGCTTCCAAAATATCCAAAATAGATAACTAAAAAACAAAGGTAATAACACCTACAAGTATGGAAAATTGAATACAGGTGCTAGTGCAGGAGAGACATCTTCTTTTAAGTGGAAAACACTGAAACAAAACAGTAACCCAGAAAGCGCACATTGACTCCAAGTTAGAATACCGCAGCTTGCCTTTACATGAGATTGTATTATCTTTCAGATGAAAATACAATTTAAATACTGGTTTGACTTATAAAATGCTTGACATCTAATCATCAGCTTGCATACATGCAGTGAAGTAAAAGCACATTGTGCTTCCCTGCAAAGGGTTTTCTTCTCAAGAAGCAGGGTTTATCCAGCTATGAACATAGTCAAAACATGTACTTGATCTAAAAGCAAAATATGATACAGTACTCAATAAAGTAGTTTTATAATTAAAACATATAAAACTACCACTTCAGGAATTTCTTGTCTGTAATTACAACACCTGCATCAATGCCAAAGTCAGCACGTTAATCCATAGTCAATTTGAAAAATAAGCACAAAAGATCTAC
>WAAG01040535.1:567-16187 GCA_013390105.1 Tichodroma muraria
TAAACAGTGTAGCCATTAAAAACAATCGAGTCCTTTAAAATACCAGTTATTCTCTTAGGCAATGTATTGTGTCTTTGAAGAAAATATTTCTATCAGCAGATTGCTTGTATATGCCAATGAAAATGTAATTATGAATATGCATTCTCACAAAACAGTGACTTTCTTTCTTTCTATGCCTCCAACAGAGTTCATGGAGCCACGCTTGGAGTAGGATCCCTTCTCGCTGGTTTTGTAGGAGAATCCACCATGGTTGCAATAGCGGCCTGTTACGTCTATAGGAAACAGGTAAGGATTAGTCCCTGTGGGATCTGATGAAAGCAGGTGATGAATGTAGTAGATTTTAGTTCATATTAAGTTACGCTTTAGCAATGTAACTCCCCAGAATCCTCACTTTGGTTTCCTTCCCTGGTAAGTCTCAGGAGTGTGCAGCTTGCAAAGTCTTTGGGTTGAAATAAAACCAAACGGTGCCCTCCAGCTGCTAATGGGCATCTAGGCCATGGGACATGCTGGTCTGAAGTCAGAGAGCCTCTTGCTTCTCAAAATGCGTGTATCATGGATATCCTGTCCTTACCACCAGCAATTTTGCACTGTATATTTGCTACTGCAGTACAGCACAGCATCTTTATGTAGGCATAGCTACTACTCATCCAAGCTTACAATTTGTGTGTCTATATGTATATAGAATCATAAAATGACAGAATCACAGAATGATAGAATGGTTTGGGTCGGAAGGAACCTTAAAGTTAAAACAATTTCCAAGTTCCCCCCCATGGAATGTGTTATGTAGTGTTACATAGTGTATACATTTATATCTGTATGTATACATTATGTAATACATATATCTCTGTATATATGCTTTTATTTCGTTATAAAATCAGCTCTGCTGAAGAAGTCCAGGTGTTTATGTTTTTTTGCCATCTAGAGGCATGGTTTAAAACAACACATAATCCTGCAACAGTTGACAGTAAGAGCTTATAAATAATCAAACAGGTGCATTTTTACATATTTTAAACACTACAGTCCTGTATGTGTGGAGTAGTAGTGATACATGAATTTTGAAGAAGATTCCACTAAATTAAGTCAAACACAGGATAAATGTTGGTTGGGTGACTGGATACATTGCAGTACCTGCATGTTGTTCCCTTTCAGTTATGTATTCATGGCACTGTGTAGGGCACTAGGTCTATCTCCAAGCAGAACCAGCAAGGTGTGTACATCATTCTGTAGCACAGAAGGAATCTGTGGATGGGAACAGAAAATACAATCTATGCAGTGACTTTTTTTTTTTTTTAATTAGACTTCTTACTAAGTGCCAAGTGGAAATACCCACGACTTCTATTTTTTGGGGAAAAAAAAACCAAAACAACAATCTACAGAAGATGGAATATCTAAAAGCCTTATATTGGAACAACCTAAAATCAGTTTTGATATGTGTTGACAGTGCAGGCCATGGCAAGAGATCAAAGTGTACAAGGTTCATAAGAGAATAGAAGAATCATAATCTCTGTCATGATTAATTTGTTGTGTTTGCCTTGAGAACCAAAGAGTAAAACTTTTAGACACTGAAATGATTTGTCTTGACCTGTGGTTTCACAACATCCTCATTGCTAGTTTGTTACCGTAGTAGCTCACAGAGTCTTTCTGGACAGGGACATTGTGCTTAATTTTTCTCAGTGGTGAGTGCAGGTAGTAGGAATAATAACTGTGACAAGCTAATTTATTCTTTATTCAGTGTGACAAGTGGCAGAGCCAACCAGTAGCTCTATACACCAGGTTATTCTCACCTGCAGCTGGAGAGCACAAATGTTATGTAGACACCTGAAATTTTGGAGCTCTGATACACCCATCTCAGCTGAATCAATAATACCTGTGGGGGATATTTTGTAAGCTGTACAATTGTTTTCAGTAAAAGTAGTCAGCCTGCTGAGAAATGGGTAATAAGGAACAGATGTTTCAACTTGTTTTGTAGGGGGCTGAACTCTTCTTAGCTTTACTAATCCAGGACATCCTGGATGAATCATAGGACTTTTGAATGACCTCCTGCTCCTGCTAGCCAAAAACATGCTAATATTACTTGGCCTTGGTGAGGCAAGGGATCACAGTGGATCAGCATCACTAAGAAAGGCCAGAATGCTCACATCTTGTAAAATTCCTGAAGTTTGACATTTGAGAAATTAGGTTGCCACCTCACCTCCCTCCCTAGAGAAGCTTTTCTTCTCTCACATTTTGTTTTCCTTCCTTTTTTTTTTAATAAAAAGTTTGTGATGTAAAAGATTCCAGATGCTCTCTTCCCCCCAGTCACACTGAAGCCTGTTTTGGATGTTGCTTAGCATAAGAAATACCTGATTGCATTTATGTTAGAAAGGAGAAAACTGAGCCCCAGAAAGGCTATGGAAATTTTCTAAGTTAAGCGAAATTATTCGTGGCAAGCCACAAATATGACATAAATATTCTAATTTTTAATAACATACTCTAAACAAAACATATTCTCACCTCACATCTCCCAGTGTCCAAAGCTGGTGGGAGTGTGTTCATGCACAACTTACTGATAGGTTTCTGGATGCTTGTTTCAATCTAGAAAAAGAAGAGGAATGAGAATGAGACAGCTGCAGAAGGTGAAGACTCTGCAATGACCGACATGCCTCACACGGAAGAAATGACAGACATCGTAGAAATGAGAGAAGAGAATGAATAATAAATGGGATGCAATTGTTCTCTGCAGGGACGATTGGAGTGACGCTTCAGCATCTTGTCGTCTCTCATACTTTTTTGTTTGTTCGTTTTTATTTTTGTAATAAAGAGGCCTTGATTTAAAAGGTTTCAGATAAATTCTCTAGCATACTGAGTATGCTCTCACTGATGAGGGACCTAAAAAGAGGTCTTTGCTTCTACTTTTTTTTTTTTTTTAATTGAATTTTTTTTCTCACTCCATGCAAGCATAAAAGATACAATTGCATCACTGTAGAGTCTTCCTTACTTATGCATCCACCTTCTCTGGACAATCCGCATTTGTCAACCAAAGCCCTGCTCCTGTGCGCCTGTGTGTGTGTGCGGACCTACGCTCGCACACGCACACCGCCACGTGCCACTGGCTCAGTGCTACTGCCATAACCCCACTCCCTCCCCTCTCTCCTTTTCCTTCCTTTTCTTTATTAGAAATGGAAAAGAAGTTTGGAATACAGAGCTTTATTTTACTTGCTTGAAAATGACTTTGCTACATAAACTAATATACTATGGTGAACTATATCTTTTTGTTTGGCCTCATCACTAGAGCTTATACTGCACAGGGTACAAGTCAGGGAGGAATATGGGAGTCTCCCCATAAAAAGTGGAGAAAAACAGCTTCCTCTCTCATGTTGAAAGTGTGTGGATGTGTATATACACACACAGGTACATGAACAGAGACATACATATATATATTTATATATGTATGCATATGATAAAATACACACAGGACAAGAACTCTATTTAGCTTTCATTCCATCAGAAAGATAGTAATATTTTGAAAAATATAAACATTTAATTCAGAATCTCCTTGAATCATTAAGTCCCACCTTACATATAATTTTCTTTAGGAAAAAAACATGCACTTTCCTCTTGTGAAGAGGGTGATGGCAACTGATAGACTTTGACTGTATTTGAATAAAACAAAAATAAATATTGACAAGCTTTACCAAAGTTCTTGTCCACTGATCTAACTTTAATTTTTAAAGGTTGATTTGTTCTCTGTAATTATTTCTGGTGCCTCTATATTAAAAAAGAATAAGATCAGATAATGTATGAAGGATACCATGCTAGATAACATTACTACACATACTTCATGAAATTTTTTATATAGAGATGTACACATACTCACATGTGTGTGTGCATGTGTATATATACTGCTATACACAAGCACACACACACATACAAATGTATGTTTTGCTGTAATGTATTTACCTATGCAGTATATCAAAATCCATATGGTGAAGCTCAAGTACCGATGGTCCTCCAAGCTGTAAATTAGGGACTTTGATGACCTGTTGGCTCTCAAGGCAGCGTTGTGTGGGAGGAGGAGCTGTTCACATCAGCCCTGCGGAGCTGTGCGCTCCGTGGCTGGAGCGCGCCTGAAGTTACAGCGTGAGGTCGGGTGGGAGACTCGGGCTGGGTGGAAATGAAGGCTGTGTAAGGGGTGAGGGAAGCAGGGAGGTTTTGGGTGTCACCGATGGCTGCTGTGGCAGCAGCTTGTGTTTCTGTGCTCTTCCGTGTTTGGCTGCGGGGCAGCGCTTGTTATCCGGTCTGTAGCAGCTTGGGTCCTTTCAGATTTAATCACGTCAGAGTCTGGAAACCATTATCCTCCATCTTATATCCATAAATCAGTTAATTTAAACCTTAATTAGTAAAAGTATATTTTTCTAAGTTGTGAAAATTATTATTTAATCGTGGACAAATTCTGTTTCTAGATTTATTTACAAGGTAGTCCCAACTGTCAGAGAGCTGATCAAAACTAAACATTACTTTAAATGTTTTATCAGTATATGTGTATGTAGACATACACATGTGTATAAATATATATATATTGTATATTATGTACATTTATTTTAAACTATGATACGTTTCCTATTTTTCCAAGTTCAGCTAAAAATGTCTCTACAAAACTACTGAGTTGACTAGTAACCAGTTATGGCCATCATGAAAGGCATTGTATCAATGAACTTTACATTTTATTGGAAAGATTTGTACCAATTTGTTACATGTGCAAATACAATAGGAAAAAAATGTAGAAATTACTGTGTTAACTGACAGATTTGCAAAATCAGTTTACGGTTAATGAGCAGCGGCGCTGGGAGGGTAAGACTAAAACCAGTAACCATGTTTGCTGTGTCACCACAGGGTAAATACTTTTTGCAGTATTTGTTTTAAAAAAATTCTTTTTAAAAACCCCTCAGACAAATTAATGTGTGCAGGATGTAGACTGTACACACTCATGAATACAGGTTCTCAAACCATCATATGTATATAATGTGTATATAGACAGTTACAGATCACAGTGGCCATTTGAGGTCTCCTCTATTCATGTAGTTTTGGTTTCTCCAGTACATTTGTGTCCAAGTCCACATGATGCAGTCTTTTAGGAACTGTAGAGATGAAGCAGGAAAATATTTTTGTGTAATATTTCTTTTGGTACATGACTAAAATTCAAACAGCAGTATTTTTGAAGAATTTTGAGCGTTACCAGTGTAGGTTTCAAGGTAATGATTGCACCCAAAAGTAAAGATCTGAAAACAAAGGATAACACTGAGGCTTGTACTTTAGATACAAGATGAACAAATATTTAAAAATTAATTATTGGTCATACAGAGCTAAACTAATGGCACTGTAAAAGATAAATTTCCAATTGTGTTTGTAATACTTATTAATCCTTTACAAGATATTGAATGAGCACAGGAGTGGTGGGATTTGGGCAAGAATTGAAGCAGTGACATAAGGATACATGCATTGCATCTTCTGCTTCCTGCAGGTCATGTATTTCTTTACATTTCTCTGCTGGATTAATGAAACGTGGTGACTTTTCTGCAGAGAGGGGGTCCCAGCCAGCCCCTCGTGCTGGCCCAGGTGCTCGCTGGTGGGCAGGCAGGGCGCTCAGCAAGGAGGGAGCTCTCCCTCTGTCCCTTGCAGACACTGGGCCTGCATCTGGGACTGTTGGCAGGAGCTTCAGCAACCTCCTGAAACCTTGCTGCTCCTTGTTAGTGGCAAATTGAGCCGGGCTGGTGAAGCAGCCAGTGTGATGGGCTACAGGTTGGGAGTGGGCAGACATCCTCTGTAGCCAAAGCCCCAGTCAGAGCAGTCACTGGTAGTGTCTTTGTCAGGTAGATGATGGTACATGCCCTGTCCTGCACTTCTTCCTTTCCAAAAGTACTTCCTTGAGTTCTAGTGAAATGCCTTAGCTGTGTCTCTCTTGTGCTGTTGCTTATGAAATGGCTGTCTATCTCTGTGGTAATTATTTTGCAATAGAAACCCATCCTGTTTCTGTGTCAGAGAGCTGGAGCACCGTCATCTCAATCAATTCATGTGGAGACTTGGCCTTTTCAGACTGAATTACACAATCGAAGCTACAATAAAAAGAGAAAAAAAAGTTGATCTGCATCTTACAACTTGTATTGCAGAGCAGCTCACACAGTTGGAGATAAGAGCAGAACACCAAAAAGCTGTGGATTCATGTTCCTCGGCTTTTGATAACTTCATAAAGTTGTGTTAATGTGTCTTGAGCTTTCCTTTTTCAGAATTAAGAGAAAACACTGCAGGTTTTTTCCCCTCACTGCCCTAAGCAGGCTCTCACGTTCACCAAGCGCGGGACTCGATGGACCAAGCTCTGCGTTTCTCAGCCAGTGCCTGAAGCCATTCGGGTGCAGCAGCGGGCTGGTTCCAGGCGTGCGGCAGTGCCGCTCCCCATCCCCCCGGCGCAGCCGTTCCAGGCAGGAGGGCTCAGATCCCTGCTTGTTTAGATAGAGCCGCCCTAAGTGAGAGGATCGGGTAAGTAACAGAGAAGTTTTGTTGTTTCCTACTCGTTTTGCTGCTAAATATTTCCTTTGAGCAGGAGATTTATATCTGTCTCTCGCTCGGTGTTTCTGCCGAATCTGCAGCCAGAGAGAAGCAGCCCCAGACGGAAGGTTGGCTGATGAATGCTGCTGATTCAGGGCAGGCCACGGCCCACGAACAGAAACCTTTTGAAGGCAGGAGCGCCTTCTTTTGTGGGATGGCGCCTCGTGCTTAAAAAGAAGGGAGAAAGGATGCTTTCAGGCCCGGGCAGCCAGAGGCGTCGGGCATAGTTTGTGTTGGGCTGCAAGGTGGCAAGGGGAACGGAGCGTCCTGCAGTTTCAGCATCCCAGCCCCCCTGCTGGTGAAGTGCGGGACAATGTAGGGCATGGCGAGGCGGCAGGATGGGCTCCGCCTCTCACCGAGGTCTTGTGGCTGTGGCACGGTTGGCAGAGGTTGGAGTGCAGCTGGTTGTTTCCTGGGGATAGTGGCAGTAGCCCTTGGAAAGCCATGCGTACGTGTATGGGTGTGTATAGGAGGGTGTTGCACAGGAAAGTTTGTTATGACCTTTGAATAGTTCCTTGGCACAAGGGTTCAAGTCTAAACGTGATCTCAATGTGGGACTAAGCCCTTTTTTTACATTGCAATTTAAGCTACATAGAAGAGTAAATTAAACAGCAAACCTTATACCATTAAGCTAAGACATGATCTAGATTGGTGAGCTTCAATAGGAGAGAAAGAGGATGTGTTGAAAATCTTACAGATATTGTATATCCCTCCTAAAGACAGCAGCATGGTGTGGAGATGAAGGAATCAGAGGGCAGAAAATACCATTTCCCTTTCAGCTGCCCTGGAGACGGATTGACTTCTAAGTATGGTGGTTTCTCAGTAGAGGAGCTTTCAGAGGCAGCAGTGTGAAACATCTTTGAAGATGATTCAAGGAGAAATAAATCAGTATGCAGGTTTTATAACATGCAGTAAGGAGGCACTATGTGTCTTCCAGTTTCTGAGAAAATGACAGGGCTGCACTGGGGAAGTGTCACTTAAGTATTAATTAAATGTGACAAAATTATCACAATTTTGGTAGCAAATTGGCATGTCCCAAATACCAGCTTAACCATAAAATGTTAGGATTCCCTTCCCTTGTTCATGTTTGGGTTTCTACTACAGTACAGCAAACCATCTATTTTGAAGGGAGTAAGGTCGTGTGGAGGGGTTGCAGTGCAGAACAGGCTGTGGGGTCTTGTGGTAGAGTCCCAGCTAGGAAGAGGAGCTCTGAATTTATTCTGTGGCCTGCAACACACTGTATAGCAGCCTGGCAGCATCGTGAAACGAGACAGAATTGTCAGCTTAGCAGCAAACCGGGTCCAAGCATGGTCACAAGCTGCAGCAGCCCTGCAGAGCAGCAGGAGGGCATGGGATGCAGGGTAGCCCTGGCTCCAAGCTCGGGCTCAGGCAGCTTGTGTGGATTTGCTTTGGAGAGCCAAGTTCAATTGACAGAGCATAGATGCAATCCTCAGCAAAACCACTGCCAGACTTCTCAGCAATTGGCACCTTCTGAACAAAAAGGCTAAAGATGGGGGCAGTGAGATCGAGCTTTAGGCTCGGCTTGGAGCACAGACTTGCACAGAAGGGCGTTTTGGCTACAGCACCTGCAAATTAATTGTAGGGTTAGCGAGCAAGCTTCAGTCTCAGAATTTCATAACCATGACATCCAGTCCATCTCAGTAAAACAGATGAATGTCAGTATATTTCTGGGTGCTCTTTTGTCTGTAATCCTGATGGGAAACTTTTCCTTAGTTTTACCAAACCTTGTCACTGCTCAAATCAATTTATTAGTTTTACCTCATTATTTTCTGTCATTCCAAGTTCAGTGTCTTCAGACATGTCCTCATTTTCTTCTGAAGGTTCCTGCTAGGCTTATTTTGTCTGTTGGCATTTTGAGAAGGAAACTGTAATCATCATGCTGACTGAATGTCAACTAATGCTGTGATTAAAAAGTAGCTTACAACAAACCTTTTCTTTGACGGACTGTTTTTTACTTCACATTTCCTGAGCTGAAAAGGAGAGTCAAGAAGCAGAAGGAATTGGGGGGCATCTTTATCTAAAAGCAAGGATTAAATGAGTTCATTCAAGTTCACTTCTTAACACCAGCCACCTTGGGACTTTCTGGTGAAAACTTTTATCCAGACTTTTCCAGCAAAGTTAGCAGTGTGTCCCCAGAGCAGCACAGAATAGTTTGAGGCATGCGGGTTTTGTATATCTCACAACTGAATGTATAACAATGAGTTGAAAAGCTTGATTAACAGGGGCAATCCATTAGGTTTAAAATTCATCTGGACATGAGCAGCCTGGTCCAGTATCAAAGGTGGCCCTGCTTTGAATGGAGGGGGACTTAGCAAGAAAACTGCCTGCTATCCCCTTGCAACCTAAATTGTTCTCTGAGTCAACCAGGAACCTAGAGAGGTCCCTTCCTCTTATATTGCTTAAGATTGCTTAGATTGCTTGCCTTATTTTTAGGCTTTTGGTTCAGGAATGAGAGACAGTGCCTAATAGGGGTCTACAATATAGATATGTGAGCAAAAATGTTGAGCTGCACAGATTCTTTTGCTGATGACAAAACTTTGGTATTGCAGAGCCAGCTTTACAGTACCCTCCCACCACTGGGAGCCCACAATGAGAGCAAAGCAAAAATAAGCCATTGTATCTGCAGATAAAGTTTTTACAGATTTGAGCACTGTACTGCACTTCTCCCATTAACTCTTTAAGCAAAACTGCCCAGAAACAGCAGGCAATTGCACTTATTACCTGCTTCTCCCACCTCTCTTCATGTGCATCGTTCAGTGTTTAAAAAAAAAGCTACCTTTTCTCATAACTCCCCTTTGTAACCAAGGTAATGCAAAGGAAATACTTACATTTACATAATAGAATGGCTTGGCCTATCTGCAAATGAGAGCATATAAATCCCCTCTAAGGAAAGGATGTAAAAATTGGAATAGCAGCTTTATCCATAATTCAGAAAAAATCCCGCAACAGAAATGCAAAGAAAAAATTGCAGAACAGAAAAAAAAATTATTTCATTAACTTTTAAGGAGACCACTGTCTGGGTGGCAAGGTGTATGTACACATGCAGAAAACAGCAGAGCCTGGAACTAATGTTCATTGCTCAGTTTTGTAGTTTGCTCTCCAAAGCACATGTAACTCTGCTTTTGTGTCTATTATGATGAATAAAAAATCCCTCCTAAGCTATAATGGAGCTAAATTGGAAGGCTACAGGCAATAAATTAACTGGTTACTTAGATCAACTGATTTTATCCACCAAGTTTGCAAGTACCACAAAACTGCAAAAGCAAAATCTCAGAAAAAATTAGATACCTGTTTTTGTAGATGACATTTCCTTGCTTATTACCATCAACAAGTTTTTCACTTGGTTTAATAAAATTATTTGCAATATCTTTATATATTTTTAAAAAGCAAATGCACAGGATGCAAGGCTTAACCTGTGTTTTCAAATGGCAGAAATAGCCCCCACTATCATAAAGGCCCATATCAAGCTCAAATCATGTCAGGTTTTGATCTTTCAGAACATTGCTCTGTCTGCTCCCTTATTTTAGATAATTTAGATTATTTCATGGTGTTATTGCCTCCACCTTGGTTTTGTGAAGCCAAACACCTATGGAGGGTTAATGATAAGAGATTTGAAGTTGGGATTGCAGGTAGTGTCAAAGCCCCCTGCGCTGCTTGTGCTGTTTGGCAGGGCATTTTACACCACAGGCCACAGAAATTCAAAGTGGATGTGACTCTCTCTGGCAGAATGGCTGAAATGCATTTCATGGGGTTTGGGCAGCACAGCTTAGCAGCATTCCCTTCGAGAAAGACTTGTTTCACCTACATGGAACAGACAGCTTCTGAGAGTGCCTGAGGAGGAGCACGTGTGAGCATAGAGGAGTGAGTGTGTGTATGTGGACAGACGGACAGACGGCTGCAAATGAACGAGCTGAAGTGTCTTCTGCAAGCACCCTGCACTGCGTTACCCTGCAAGGACCATACTGTGGGCAAAGAGAGCAATAAGCCCTTCATTTATCATCTTTAGTGAAAGGTTCTTTAGCATTTAAACATTACTGGGCTTCTTAGTAGATCCTAGTTACCAGAGGAACACAAGCTTTGCAGTGCTAGGAGCATAACAGAGAGCAGACTTCATTGTGCCTTTTGCAGTGGAGAAGCCAGTGTCACACAGCCCGCTCTCCACCTTTGCATGCTTGAGCAGGGCCAGCCACAGGGTCACTCTAGAAGGAAACTACAAACATTGAGCAAAGCCTAAAGTACAGAGCAGCAGCTGAGAACTGTTTTGTCTTCACAGCAGGAAGGCATTGTGGAGGAGAACCAAACTGTGTAGCAGTAACTCCCAGGAAGTCTCAGTTCTGTTGCAGTTTCTGAACAAAGATAGCTTTGACCACATCATGCAAGGTCAGACTGCACCATTTGTAACATGATGCTACAAGGACAGAAGGTTCTCCAGTCTCAGAGGGGTGCTATATATGTTATAAGAATAACATTCACTGATGTTGGTGAAAGATGCTTGGATACAGGAAACAGTGTCACAGAAATGCCTAAAAACTGAATTCATATTTGCATGTTCTAATTGTGCCTTTGGGTTCTCTAAAATTGACTTGTTTTTAGTTTTACAGAAATACTTTTAGAATTGAGAGTGAGAAGTAGTGTCTGGAAGCAGCAGCCTAAAAAAAAAAAAAGCGCAACCCAAAATCTCAAGACCCTAGCTTAGGAAAGAGGGAAAAGGAAGTTTGGGAGCCTCATCCTTTCCCAGCCTGGCCCTCTGACCATGAATTATTCTGCAGGACAACATCTTGTTCTGTTCTCAGCAGGCTAATAGTGCTGAAAGAGGCAAAAGCAGTAGCTAGCCACACTGCCAAAGTTGCCCTGGGATAAGGTCAATTCTCTATCAACACATTTCTGTAGAGAAAAGGCCCCGTTTTTCGGTTTGTTCCTATAATTTGAAGGCAAACCTGAGAACTAGGCAAATGAATATTTCACCTGAGAAATATCAGTGGGTTTTCATTTCTTTCAGAATATCTTTCAGCATCAGCATCAAATTCTTTCTTAGGATAAAGCTGTCTTTATGCAAAGCAGTGTGCCTAATAGCCATCCACAACTTAAACAAGTCAATTTTGTAAGGACTGTAGGTATCAAGCCACAGCACTGTTTGGAACTACAGTACAGGGATCCTAGATTTTAAATGAAATGTTACCTCATGCATCATTTTCTATCATACTTGTAGAATTCCAGTTCGTTTATCTCAAAACAAATGTTGCTTTCTGTAATTTGTACACATGCTAAAGCTGCTGGTTTGGTTTTTTAATGACTGTTTTGCTTTGCTTTAAACATGTGGGTTTTCTTTAAACAAAAATGAAGGCTAAAACTTTGTACATTTTTAAAATGACTGCTAAGGTCAGAAGTATAAAAGTGTATGTCGCATTAAAATTGAGTGCTGTTTATGTATTTAACATATATGTACCTTTTGCATTGTTAAAAAAAGAATGATCCATGCTTTCTTTGAGGGGGATCTGTGCTCCAATATTGTCCAGTAGCTTTCATATTCTAATTACTTTAATTAAAGTTCTAAAAGTTTGCATATGATTCATGATTCTGATTTCTTCTGTTTTATTAATTCTGATAATTTGACATGGTCTAAAATGCTCTTCTCATTTGGAACAAGCAAAATATACCTCCTGGTGAGAAATTAATCCAACACTCAAATTGTTTTTGAATTATGAGCATGATGCTGCCAAGTGCAAGGTCTTAACTTGAAATCAGTGAAATCTAAAGGTATCCATAAAATGATGCAAGACAAGCTCTTTATTTCTACAAAGCCTCCAAGTGTTGTTGATACGGAAATGCCACGGTCAGAATACATTTTCTATACCAAATCAAATATTTTTATCATTCCTGTTAGACGGTATTTAAAAGGAGAGCATTATTCTCCTCAGGCTGAGGCAAAGTCAAGTGTCAGGAGAAGAGTCATCCATCTGGCAAGTCACCAAAGCTGTTCTTATGAAGCTACAAAAGCATTCTTAATCAAAAAAATTTTTTTTTTTTTTATTTTGAACACATTCCTTAAGTGCTCCCAAATGACCAAATGTGAGCCACCCAGAGCCAGTGAGAAGACTGGCTTTTAGTGTTCTGACACTTGAGCAGCCACTGGTTTTAAAATAGTCTTGGAGAGGTACCATGGTAAGACTGCTTAAGACCCCTTGGGATCCTGGTGCCTCAACTCTCCTTACACTGGCCCACAGCAGAGAGATGCAGCCTTAGGGTCCCTTGCACCTTGTCGGCCCTTGAGTTCCTGCCTGTTTCTTCTTTTCTCCTCCTTTTGGGGCTCCGTGACCACCCTCTCACACCCCTAGCATGTTTTTCCTAGACCTTGGTGTGGGGCTGTCCAGGGGACATCCAGAGAACCCTGAACTGTCTCTTGCCATGTCCAGCTCCCCATCCCACTCTCCAGCTGTGGCTGCAGAGAGGATTGGCTTATGTCTAGTCACATTCCTGTCTGAGACCGGGAGAGCTGAGCAGAGAATTTAATCAGGGTATCTGTTGCAGCAGACCTCTTGTTAGAGGTAGAAATGAGCCAAGACCGGACATTAAACAATGTGAAAAGGGTCCCAGTTTATTCTTCTGTATAGCTTAGCCACCCTGACTCTGACTACAGCAAGCTCCTGCTGTGGGGTCCAATTGCAGACCGACTGCTGGTGGTCTCCTGCTGTACTATTACTGCAAATACTAGTTTGCAGACCCTGAACACAGGCCTCAGCTAGCTCAGCTATGACAGCAGGCTCCAGCAGTAGGCTCTAACTCCATCAGACCCAGACTGACCTCACAGAAGCTCTTTTGCCAGCAGTAACTCTCTTCCTTGCTTCATTCCTCTTTGTGTCTCACTGCATCTTTCCTTCTCCCTTAGAGCTCCTCTACCTCCTCAAGGCACCCTCTTCCCCAAGGTCCTCCTTAACCAGCCAACCTACCCCTTTTACCACACTTATCTTTATTATTATCTTATATTTATTATTATCTTTATTTATTATGCAGTCACAGCTGCAACCCATTAAGAGCAAGGCTGTTCCTCTTCTTTGGTAATTAGTACAGCTGTGATGTATCAGGGGAGAGGTCCCTTCTTCCACACCCCAGGTATCTACACCAGCAAATGATCTGTCTCTGCCTGGCTCACAGGCATGCTCACTGGCTGCTGGCACGACCATCCCATGCCCAGAGTGGTCCCTGACCTTTCCAAGCTCTCCCTGCTCAGAGCACTTCCCTGGCAGGAGGCCGTGTTAAAAAAAAATAGAGAAAAAAAGGGAGCTTGGATAGAGCTCAGAAAAAGATATTGCCCTTGTGCCTGCTGGTTCTCTGCACCCACTCATGAAGCCAGGCCAAGGGAGCCAACATCCCATGGCTCAGAAGAGCCTGTTGGGAACAGGTTTGAGAATTACTGGCACACTGCTTCGTTTTGAGCAAGGCCAAACAGCACAGAGTCACATGGTGGCCAGTTTGACATTTCTCCAGCTAACCTTTCTCTTTCAGGGACTTTGTAGCTTTATTTGACTCTCCCTAAGAAAGAGCCTGGTCTGAACCAGGTAAGACATACAGCATGAGGGCAAATAGCATTATTACTTCACCTTCTTAGCTTGTAGTCTTGAAAGTCTCCTTCACACCCATCAGCAGCCCCTCCTCTGACCTCCATCAGTAATGATGACAATTAGCTCTCCATTAATGGTGTATATTGAAATATAATCCATTTTATTCCCACAAAGGACATGGACAGACTTCAGATGAAAAAGTGCCCAACTTCAGACAGAAACCCTCCCACTTGTGGGTGGTTCTGCGCAGCATTTACTTTTGTGTCTAAAAATCAACCACATAGTGACAGAATGCAGCTCTGCTGGAGGTCTACAGCATCTGTGCTGCTGGGGCAAGACCTATTCTGTGCCAAGGAAAAGGGCTTCTTAGGGCAGACAGGAAAAAAAGTACTGGCACTAACAGAGGTATGGCGCTGAGGGAGCAGAAGCCTCACCATTGCCTGTAAATGACATTTCTGAACGAGGGTGTGTTGGATGACCGCAGCAGACACTCTCCTAGTCCACGCATGGAGACCCGCAGGGAGGAAAACCAAAGCCTGAGTGCTGCTTGACTACCCAGGAGAAAGTCAAGCAGCAGTTATTACACTGGCTGTTCTGCCACTGTGAAAAATGGGCCTTTTTTCTCTAGGTGACAAAATCTGTGTCTCGTGAGCAGGCATTTTCCCGGCCACTGGAGCCAGTGCTCCCAAACATACAGCCAAAATAGATTGCTCTGTGCTGAGCCCACCTACCGTATGCAGGGGGTAAATTCCCACATCCCCCAGCACAGCAGCGTTTCTTTAAAGTACGAGGGGTTTTTGCTGGCAAGCCCCACTGAGGATAACAGTCCCTGCAGTGCAACAGGACGCCTCCCCAGCTGCAGATCTTACACCTTCTCTCCTAGCTCCTCAAAGGAAACTTCACACCGTTATTTCCTTTGAATTTTCCATGCTGTTGTTTTACATATTTTTGGGAAGGCGGACACACCAGATAGGGTGGGGTGTTGGGGGATTACATTGATGCCTGGACCTTTCGTACAGGTGCCTTACAAACCAGATGATTGTTGAAGCTATGTCGTGGTTTCATTGTGAACCAGACAGGAAAAAGAAAACTATCAGTTTGGGTTGCCAAAAGAAAAGGAATTTTGTAATCAAGAGCAAAGCAGGTTTAAACTTGAAAAGAACAGACTTTTATTAACTAATACAAAAAGGAAAGAAGGAGAAGAAAAAAAACAACTAACAAACTCTTAGAATTAGAATGAAACCTTTCAAACATTCTTCCTCTATTACCAAAATTTCTCTCACTCTCATTAACAACATACAGAAATTACATTTAGAAACTTTCAGTCAGTTTTTCAATTCTAGAATAGTCTTTCTTCAATTCTTCTAGAGATTGGAGCATCTTTTACTCGCTATGGAACTAAAAACTGAAACAAAACAAGACAAAACAAACTTTTCATGATAACAGCCGCCCGGAAAA
>WAAG01040536.1:0-14067 GCA_013390105.1 Tichodroma muraria
ACTGTTTTGTCTTTTTGTCTAAAATAAACGCAATATGGAAATTTATATTATTACTATTATTGTGTTTTCTTATGGAACTCAACCTATACAGTGAAATAGTACATACTACTGTCTTCTGCTTTTTGAGCCACATTTGTGGATTATCTCTGAATTCCTAGTGTTGCAAAGATAAGTGAAGTCCAAGCAGTATTCAATTACATTTCAAAAATTACTTTGCAACTTGGCAAAAGAAAGAAAACCGCCTTTCTCAAAGAAACAGAATAGAATTCAATTCTTGCAGAAACATCAGTTATAGAAATGTAGCTATAATGAGACATCACCCAAACTTTGTAGATGTGGTGACACAGGCAGGGTAATTTAAAAAAAGACAAAGGATCCTACACCCACTTGAGAATTTTACTTAAGAGGGGAAGAGAGCAGTTCAAAACTGCTATTTTAGAACACCAGTAGCCAAAAAATAGCAAATGCAAGGTAAAATATACATTTTACTCTGAATATAGCCCAAGGCCCTTTCAACAGACTCAGTACCACTGATGCAGTCCTTGAAGAGAAGTGTCATCATGAAAGGGAGCCAGACCCAGTTCTGAGAAAATGCAGAAGCTGGCTACAACTCTGGGAAAACTCTTTCACAAAAACAGAATTAACTCCTAAAATCCAAACATTAGGAACACACATTTCAATTCCATCACAAGAGGAGCAAGTCAAAAGCACTGACTTGCTCTTTTTGGTATCTATGGGTCTTCAAACACCCTTAACACCTCTCCAAGACTTGCCATCTTTTGGCTGTTGCAGCTACTAACACGTTAAGAAATCTAAATATACAAGCAAGGCAATTTTGTGAATCATGGGGGAAAAAAAACCACTTGAGTACTCTATTGATATCTCATACACTGAAATGTTTTGCCATTTGCTTGTGCAACAGTCCAACAGGATTTCAAAATTTATATTGGAAAATTATTTTCTCATCTTTTTTTCTGACCATGAGAATGCAGCAGTGGTGATGCAGACAGTATACTACTTGTGAGAAGCTGCAGGACTTCTAAGATTCCCTTTATGCCATAAAGTTGTGGAAAAGTTTCTGTTCTTGTCAGACAAAATAAATTCACTCCTTTATAGTGGGATTTTAACATGTGGCAAAGTATTCATTCTACTGTCAAAATATTAAGTTTCACCTCAAACTTATTTTCATATTTCTGCCTAATCTTGCCACTGTCATTTGCTACTCATCTCTCCATTCTATCATGTCTTCATTCAAATCCACTCAGCTGCTTCTCCTTCATATTAGTTAATATCATTAGCAATTGCTCTTTAATACAAAACCTTTGTCTTTTCTGTGACTTCCACACAGTTCTCATCATACTCTGCTCCTCCCTACCTACCCCACGTTAGCATGCCCTTCAGTATACAATTTGTTACACAGTCCCACATACACTGACCCCAAGATTGTATCCTCACTTTTCTTTCCATTTCATCCGCTATGTCTTGTTCACACTGAAAACTGATTTAGCTTATTTGGCCACTGAGAATTTTCTAGGACACCTATACCAGTAGGAAGCCCACTGATGTTACCATCCCAGCTGACTGTGGGTAAAAAGACAAAGTCACAGAATAAGCTTGATAAAAAAGGTGCCTGAGTGTAGGCTGTATGAATTTGCAAATGAAGCATGAGGAATCAGCCAAAAGGATGTTGGCAATAGTCTGGATACATCTGGATACACCCTTCTCACAGGGCAATGGCCTGCTGAGCTCCACAATCAACGGGACACAGAATCCCTCATACAGTGAATCAGGACAGGAAAAAATATAGAAGTTTTAAGAGCAGATCAAGAACTTCAAATACAGTAATCAAACTGAAACAAAACTCTCATTTGAAAACACATAATAGCTTGACAATTATCAAGTTATTTGCTGTAGGTACAAAGCATTTCAATGTTTCCTGAATGATGAAAATTGGGCCAGAAAACAACCCTTAAATATAAGGAAAAGACATGCACATTTAACCTACGCATAACAGCAAAAGAAACTTTTTTGGATAGTAGTAGTAAATTTTTCATGGTAGAGAAGACTTGTGACTCACCCCCTCTGATAAATACAGATAAGCAACAGACTACATTCTGAGAACTGGCAAAGCCAATCCCAGCCTTCATCAGAAACATAAACACAAAGAAAAATTTCTGGGTGGGTTCTGCATTACAATGTTCTAATTGCAATGTAAATACATTCATTTCAAGTAATATTTTAAGTCAAGGTTGGAAGCTATATCTGGAGGTCATCTAGTTCAACGATCCTGATCAAGCAGGGCCATCTAGAGCCAGCTGCTCAGGACCACATTCAGATGGCTATTGAGTATCTCTGAGGATAGACTCAATACCAGTGCATGGCAACCCTCACAGAAAAAGACAGCAGTTCCTGATGTTCAGATGGAGCATCCTGTTTCAGTTGATGCCCACTGCCTCTGGTCCTGCCACTGGGCACTGGCTGAAGAGTCTTTGTCTTCTTTACATCCTCCCTTCAGATATTTAAACACTTTAGTCTAAAGACTTCCCACACCACCTTCGGCAGGCTAAACAGCTGTAAACCTTTCTTCATAAGAGAGAAGTTCCCATCCCTTCATTATCTTCATGGCCTGGCAATATTTTGTCTGAAGCAGACCAGGAACCACTCACCTTCTTCACAGCAAGGACTCGGTGCTGGCTTGTCTCTGACTTGGTGTCCACCAGGACCCCCAGTCCCTTTTCTGCCAAGCTGCTTTCCAGCTGGGTGGCCCTCAGCAGATACTGGTGCAGGGGGTTGTTCCTCCCCACCAGCTGCAGACTTTGCACTTCTCCGGGATGAAACTCATGTAGTTCCTGTCAGGCCATTTCTCAAGCATGCTGAGGTCCCTCCAGAAGGCAGTATGATCCTCTGGCTTATCATCATTTACTTCCAGCTCTGTCATATCAGCAAACTTGCTGACAAGACACTGTGCCCCATCACCCAGGTCAGTAATGAAGCTGTTGAACAGGACTGGACCCAGCTCTGACCCTGGGGGTACAGCACTAGTTACCAGTCTCCAATTAGACTTTGCTCTGCAGACCACCACTCTCTGGGCCCTACAATTTTCAGTTTTCAGTCCACCTATCTGCTCATCCAGTCCAGACATCAACAGCTTTTCTATGAGGACCTTGTGGGTCAAAAGGCTGGACCAAGATGAGTGGGTAACAATTATGCTTCTGCAAAATTTTGTCTTGAGACATTTCTGCTCAAATTGACTTACTGTTGAAAACTATTGTATTACAGTACTGTTTTACAGTGACACACTTCATTTGAACCACAACCTTTTTGAAACATGTACCTGTTCCCAACAGTTTTAAATACTGATTTGCTCCACTATTAGAAACAAGGGGACTTGATCGTACACACAAATTCCCTGCTAATTCTTGGTAAAGGCTGCCTGCTGATGTATGTTCAGATATGGGAATTTCTGAAGTATGAATCACAGAAAAATCTGAAGTCAGTTTCTGAAACCAACACAAATACTGTTTATTTGTGGGATGCCATTTTACAACAACACCATGAAAAGGCCTAAAAAAAAAAAAAAATCAACTGGATTAACTCATGTTAGGTGGCATAATAGTATTTTCATCATATTGTGAGTCACGGGAGTTTAGCACACCTTATTTATGTAAAATCCAAATAACTAAGATGTAAAGCATTCACAGTTATAGGTTAACTGCTATTCCTGCAGCAGCAGCATCAGTAGGTGCTATTTTGACACACGTACACATACACAGAGTGGAGGAGCGGGTAAGGATTTAAAAATTAAAGCAAACAAACAAACAAAAACAAAAGCTGAATTTTGGTCTCAATTACAGGAAATAAACTATTCAGTTTGTGGATGGATTCCATATACTTTCAGAACAATACGAAAAGACAAAATATAAGGCCTAGAAAGAGGTATGTTAGCAGCTATGAATAAAACCAGGGCACAAGCTAATCTTTAAAACTGCCTATATAAATTCCAGGAGTATCAAACAATTTATTAGACTTGTGACTAAGGGTCAACAGAAATCTGGGAAAAACTCAACACAAGTGAAGTCCATTTCTTGTCCTTCAAAATAGTAATCTGGGAAGATTAACCAAGCAGCAACAAACTGTAACTAATTTTGATTGTGTGAGCATAGTTCTGATGAAATAAAACACATGTTTGGGGTAAAATGGGAGAAGCCTCTACAGAATTAGAAATGGCTATATAAAGATAACTCAAGTATTTATTGTAGCTTAAAGACAACCTTAAAGAGGTTTTAACTGAAAACTCAAGTGCGTAAATAATTTCAGTAATTTCTACGTTCTTCAGTTTCCTCTCCTTGGAAAAGGTAAAAAGCAAAAAAACAATAGTTATAGAGAATCATATTAATACTTCAAATACTTAGTATCACTTTGCTTTAGAAGGAAATTTAATTAATGGATTGTTTTGGTTACTAACATTAATAGAATCATTTAGATTAAAAAGATCCTTAAGACTATTGAGTCCAAAGAGCTCCAAATGTTTGTCATCTACCTAAGAACATCAACTGCTATAGTCTCTGGACACTATCTTCCTTTCACTAACTGTCTTTCCAATTTACATCTCCCAAATACCAAAAATGAACAGTACATTGATCATCAAGTTGCTGCTAGAAGTTCAATAACAGTACACCAGAAACATTAGCACAACACCCTATGACTTTTTCAGGAATGACCTCTCAGTCATTCTTGTCTTTCCTGTCCTAGAAAACAGCATATTTTGTATATTACTTTTCGTAAGGGTTGGGGGGGAGACCACAATCAAACAAAAAAAACCCTACATCAGCTATTTGATGGCATAATAAAAAAAGCAAATACCACACTTGTACTAAACACAAGATTAACTGAGTAGGTTAGTCAAGTTTCCACAATTATTTAAAGTTTCTCCAATATACAGGAGCAGGCAATGTTAGGACCTTCTGCTTATCAGCATATATAGCAAAACCAGCAGGATGGATAGCACAGGGAAGCTCATCAAACCACACAGGTCCATTTTAGTCCATTTGTTCACTATAAATGTCAGTAAAGCTGTCTCTACTAGCTGTAATTGAATCTGTGGTTTACTTTACAAAGATGCATATTTATAAACCTGCTGATGGCTACAGATTCGCACCATTTCAAACAGAAGAAAAAATTTGCAGCATCTGATTCATTTCCAAACACATTCTTCCTTTCCATCACTCCCAATTACTTTTACCCAAATTAAAAAAAAAAAAAGTTTGTTTGCTTACACAGTGCAAGTACTTTGAGGTTTCTTCCCCATTTCTTTGCTTTTAAATGATTTTTTTATTCTGATAAACATTTGCAAAACTGCCAACACCTGGCTGAACTAATTTCTGTCAACTCTGTTATATGAAAGCTGTAGCTATAACAGTAATAGATTAGAAGTGTCTTTGGCTCTTGCTTCCATTATTGGAAGCTCAGTTATTTGTGACATACAAAACCTTTTATACAAACTTGTATTTGTTGCAGGATTCACACCCATTTGTGCTGAACAATTTCCTAGAGTTAACAGCTAGCTTAATGTTTTAAGAACAATTACACCTATTTCACTTAAAATCTTGGCAATCACAATTTGGCCTAATGTTAAAAGTTATATTGCTTCTAAGTTCACTCTTTGAAGAACTAAACCAGCAGCTCCACTGGTATTTCATTACAGTTATACTATTGTAATATACACATTTACATCAGCAGTCTTAATAAAAGGTGTTTTTTCTTAAGAGGCTTATTGTAAACATTAAATACCACACTCCACTCAATTAATTTATTGTGCAAACTGGCATCAAACGTGGAATTAAGGTTATGTGCATTAGTACATGAGAAAGCACTGACTGCGTATGTTTCACCACTATTAACTAACTTTAAGAAGCACTACACAGTGTTATGGAAATCCAAATGTAGCTATTTCACAGGAAAGGTAGTATTTTCTCCTTAGCATCGTGAAATTCTAGTTTTTGTATATGCATGTATATTGTATATTTACTTATATACAAATATACACAAACAGATACACAGTTTTTGTCTTTGGCAGCTGAACTTGAAAAACAAAAACCAAGAACAACAACAAACAGATTTGAACACAAATGACCACCTGTAGCACCTCAATTACAATCTCCTGGCCCAGGGCAGCAAACTCATGTGCTTTTGCTAAACTAGGCTTAATCCTGAAAGGAGACAAGTCAATGGCAGCTGTTCCTGACTTGATGGCAAGGATAGAACCTTCAACACAGAAGAAATTTCACTTCCAACACAAAACACTTGTCTCCTGTTCCTCTGGATCACATTCTAGGGAAATAACAAAACTGCCAATACCTTATAAAATATTTCTACAGAAAAGTAATGTTATTTGTTGTTTCAAAACACCCACTGGCCCTTTGTTGTTAAATGCTCCATGAATCGATAACATTTTAATAAATCCTTAGGGATCAAAGTTTAATAGCACCAGATACTTTAAGGACCTATTTATAAATATCAACACTAACATTACTTAATAAAGAAGGGTAAGGCAAAGACAACATGACAAAATTGCAGAACTTAAATATTATTCCATGCACTTATTTTTTCCCAAAATAATCACTAGAACCATCCCATACAGATAAAGAGATGAGTGAAACAGGCAGTGGTCCCCACTAAAAAGTACTGTCATTTAATGCTGGTGTCTTACATGCCCACTGCCTGCAATGGACATTCTGCCAGGAAACTTTAAGCCCCAACAGGAAAGAAAAAGTAGTGTTATGACTATTCAACATCGTATTTTTTCCAGTATCATATTTTTAAGTACTTAGAAAAGTGACTTGGAAAGACTAGTGTTACAAACAGAAAAATCCCCAAAACCTTTATTATGTCTATGCTAGGGGTGAGCATACTTCATTCCCCAAACCACTAATTCCAGCTAGAACTTTCAATGTCATTGGGTCACTAGATCACAACACAGACCAAACACTCTCGGTACACCAAAAATTAATAGGAGTATGCCAAAGGCAATTTACAAAAGTCTAAAACCCATTTTTAAAAGGTACTTTAATTTGTTCATTTGTACCTGTAACGACTACTCCAAGTTTTAACATTAAAAAGTCAGTACTTTTTTCTTCAAATGGAAATAATCTGTGGCATGTACAACTGTTACAGTGTTTAAATATTTATATGTATATATAATTTTTTTAAGACACCAATGTTTCATTCCTATAAAGCATTAGGTGAGGTTTGGCAAATTCTGGTGAAGGAAATCACAGCATGTCTTCTCAGAAATTGGCATCTCAAATAGTAACATTGAAACTGTAAATAGTTTTTCACAGAACTATGTCCAGAAAGTCTGAAATGCTACATTTGAGACCAAAAGAAAAACAAAATAACTAAAGTTTCAACAGACATGTAAGTGATGATTAGAAATATGCCACAAAATTATTTTTACAATACATTTCTGCAGAAATAATCCCTAGGTGAAGCCTTTTTTATACACATATACAAAATTTAGACAGCAATATACACATAATCACAGTGAAGACTCTGGCAAGTTCACCAATTCTTAGTGTAAATACAAAATGCAAAGCAGCCTTCAAAGAGAACAATGCTAAACAGCAAGCATAGCTAGCTTGTTAAATAGCAAACATCAAAAGTACCCTGCCAAAGGGATGCAGTGCAAGAAAAGCAGCATGCACTTTGATACAAATAGCAGTTTATGGCTAATGGTTGACATAACTGTGGTAACAGTGACTCTTGAGTGGCTGTGCATAGTTAAACTCCTATGTCATCTGTTTTCCTTTATACCATTCCACAAACTCATCCAACAACACTGGCCCTGTAGAGAGATCAAATAACTGCATTTTACAAAATTTTGTAAAAGGACACTGAATGATTAAGCTCAGAGAAATAAATTATTTTAGAACATCAACATATGGCAGTACTTACAGGCTCCATCTTCATCATAGTTACTGAGGTCAAGGTTAATTGTTCTGCTGAATTCAAGAACGTTACACCACTGGTCCTTATTGATAACTTTGTATTTTGATTGCTGCTCGAGGCAAGAAACAGGAATTACTGAAATGTATTTTCAACTGTCTCAAACTGAGATTTTCCTACAGAAATTTAAACTTTGTCATGCATTATTGTTTTAATCTGCATGCCATCTAAAACTAAAAAGGATTAAACCAGCAAGTATTTAAAGTAGTGTTGAATCATGCTTCTGATTAAGACATCTTCCAGAGGGCAAACACACAGCAATAAAATAAAGTTCAAAAGTAAATAAGTAACAGTCTAAAGTTTGTTCTGCATTACACAAGTCTTAACAGCATAGGAATTTGGGAAAAAGGAAGAAACAAAAGACAACCATTGCATGTGCTGCTTTGGTGGTTGCTATTTCCTAAATCAGAACACAGCATTCTTAGCTGTTAATTCTACTTTGAGTTAAAAGTATCAGAGAAGACAGGTTAAAAATACCCATCATCCTGTTTCCAATTCCATACCTCTAGAAACTGATGAAATACTGGAAAAAGGGACCACGCTTTTCCTAAAAGAAGGCCCAACATACACTTGGCAGTATTGATATCTAGGCTGCGCTGGTCCTTCTCCTGCATGAAAAGGTCAAAAAGGAAAACAGAGCATGAATTCCAGATGTTTCACTTCCCCCACAGCTCACCCATGGACAAAATAAATTAACAAATGAATAATATATAGCAGTATCTAACAGTGTTTTTTAATAAAACACAACTTGCCAGTAAAATTTCCCTCCTTGCAGGTAATGGCTTTTTACACAGAGATGTTGCTTTCTACAGATGTTCCCAATAAAAACATCACCATTATGGCAGATGAGGCATAAGGTCATTTCTGACTCCAGGCCTCCCTAGCAAGCAAAGGCCGTCAGACCCCAACCACATTTGCACGTGTCCTCTGCACAGCCTCACCTCTCAGAACAGCAGTGCTGTACCTCTTTCCTGCCCTATCATTACAACTACGTGGACTGTCAATAGGCACTCAGTGCTACTTGACACCTTCACTATGCAAGAGTGAGCCAAGGGAGGGAGGATCTTTGTTACTCTAACTGATTACATGAAATTCAGATTAAACTATCAAATGAGCCAACAACATAATACACTAGCACATTGAGACTCCCCTCTGGACTGTCTAGTTTTAGTTCAATGTAACAACAGTATATATTTAAGCTTAAGGGCTGATTTTTTTGTTTGTTTGTTTCTGCTAAGTAAAAGCAGAAGCATCTGTACCTAGCAGGTTTGTTAATCAGCGGCAAATATTTAGTAACATAACTTCTGTACATATCAAAGTAACATGTATATGTATGATTCCACTTTGTTAAGTAGTTTATTCACCTACATTTGTTATCACAAAACTAAACCAATTTTGCTGAGAGATGAGATGTAAACCCCCCCACTTTCATGCCTTGGTTATAGCACTGAGTTACAAATTCACGAAACAATGAAATTACAGAAACAAAACTTCCATATTAGCTAATATAGATCTTGTTCTCTGTATGTATTCATGACAGCGGACTGCAAAGTCTAAATCAAGAAAATACAGGGTATCACAGAATCATGGAATGCATAAGTGGAAGGGACCACTGTGGGTCATCAGGTCCAACCTGCCTGCTCAAGCAGGGTCACCTACAGCACGTGGTACAGGATTGCACCCAAGTGGTTCTGGAGTATCTCCTATGAGGGAGACTACACGACCTCTCTGGGCAGTCTGTTCAAGTGTGTGTCCTGCATACCAAAGCAGCTCTTCCCCACATTCAGGTGGAACCTCCTGTGCATCACTTTCTGCTCACTGCCTCGTGTCCTGTTGCTTGGCACCACTGAGAAGAGCCTGGACGCATTCTCTGACACCCTCCCTGCAGATACTGATAGGCACTGGTAAGCTCCTATCCTTTAACCAACCTCACTGCCCTCCACCGGTCCTGCTCCAGAAGCTCCATGCCCCTCTTGTCCTGAGGAACCCAGAACTGGACACAGCACTCCTGATGTGCTTGACTCACCAGGGCTGAGGCAAGGGGCAGGATCACCTCCCTCAACCTCCTGGCAACGTCCTTCCTAATGCACCCCAGAATACCATTGGCTTTCCTGGCCACAAGAGCACACTGCTGACTCATGGACAGCTTGCTGTTCACCAGCACATATCCCACATAGGGATATTCTGGATACAGGGAGTGTCTAACAGACCACTGCAAGACAGCCCATGACAAAGGGAATTGAGCCCTATGTCTCACCTGTACAAATGCACTTCTGTGTATTACAGAATACACATCTTTATTAAAAACCAAGCTCAAATCATAACTGAATTGTCTTCTATCACATAGGAAGGCTGTGACAGAGCAAGATCTCAGTTCAGTCAACAACTGAATGCCCTAGTCACAAGATTAGGTTCATTTCATACTAAACACTACTCAGTTCTAAAATTGTAGACAGAATTTAATACATATTTGTTTAAAAGGCAAGTGGGGAGACCAGCAATTCTGAAAACATGAGAACTGTTTTGCATTCTGGGTATTAAATCCAAGAGGGATCTAGAGGAACAAAAATAAATTCAATGATGAACAAAGCTTTTCAATTAGTAATAAAGATGAAAAAGAAACCTGCAAAGGCATTTTTGTACTAGTATGATATAAATCTTTCACTTATTTCCAACCTCAAAAAGTTCTGAAAACTAATTCTCTTTCCAAAACCAGTCTACACTTCTGTCACAAATACCTTTAAGCAGAAATAATGCCACTGTCAGAATATATTTTATTTTACCTACTGTCTATACTCTGAATTCTTCCCACACACTCAAGTATTAATGAAATCAGGCTCTATTGCCTTTACTTTGGCCACACTGTTTTTTCACGCCTTATATTGTTACATTTTTACATTCTCTCTGACTACTGATCAGAACAAATTGTTCAGATAAGCCCTTTCTACCCACCTCCATCCACCTGATGGCACATCTTCATGAAAGATGATGCAATTGCATTCTTAGCATACATTCTAGACACTTACATTCCTTGGATAGAGTTGAAGAAATTTATTACCAAACTTGTTTTATCTGAGTATTTGCTTTACACTAATGATAGACAGTCTTCCTGAGATTTTTTCCTCCTAATATTTCATATTAAAGATCTTTTTAAGCCAGGTAATACGTGCATCTGTATGTTCTCAAACTTGGCAATAACAAGGGCAAACATAGATTGAGGACTGTATTTGTGCATAATATCAACATATGGTGTTTTAAATTATTTCCTCAAATCTATGCTGACAAATCGTGCATGCCACATGAAACCTTGATACACATTCTTATTCACAAACTAACTTTAAATGCCAAATCAACAGACTCTTTCAAAAAATTTTCTCTTAAAACTTAGGAAGTTTAGACAAGTGGTTTTTTGCCATGGAGCACTTCCCCGAAAGAATTTAGCCTTAGGACAGAGATTATACAATCTCCTGAATGCGAAACTATCAGCTTTTTTCTATCAATCACTTCAATGATCCTGCAAAAAATTACACCCAGTTTATGTATAAACATATCCTCCTTTCTCAGCATTCTTTTCTTTCTTACTGGACACCATTCTCCTATAGACTTTCCCCAAGTCCGGAATATCAAAAGTTCAGTAATCGTATTAGCCAAATATTCCCCAGTTTATATGCTGTTGACTTGAAGTTCTATAATCTGCAGGGGCTTTTTGTCACAAACGAAGTCACAGCACCTGTGTCTCAATGTTTAAATTCTTTTCTGAGACCACTGTTTGTCACACCAGTTTGGTATATCTTGAAAAGAACACACTCACTACCCACCTTTTAGGTATCTGCACTTACTTTTGACAGGCCATCAGCGGGAACAGGTTTGCTGTCTATCCCAAGTATTTCACCAGTATCTTGAACTTCTTAGGCAATGCGCCTTTGCATTTTACATTGAGCAAAACTGGCAGAATAAAGCTTCATACAGCAAAGGAGGAATTAAGAGGTTGATATAGCTCTTCTTTTCCTCTCATACTAACTAATCCCATGCATTTTTTAATATTCAGCTGCAAGTTTCCTTGTTTAAAAGCGAACTACCATAAATCTGAATGCCAAGATGCAGAAAGCACTGAGGTACCAAAAGTCTGAGTTGCTAATGAATCAGAACTGCTGTAAGTTCAATTTCTTCTTTTTTTCTCTCATTTTCTCATGCTACTTTTTTGGCAAGTTTTCTTAGTATTTTTAGTTCTTTTGCACTGAAATCTGAGGTTCAGTTTTATCTTTTTATGTTCAACTTCTGTACATTCCATCACATTGGCAAAATGGATGTCCAAATTCTATTTCAAAATGTTATTTCAGAAAATAAAGTTCTCTTATTACTCCCTCCAAGCATGAAGAGTCTTATGTATATTGGTTCCATTACAGATAAAATTTCATCAAAGCACGTTTTATAGCAGGAAGACTGGTATCAGGGTATACTTTAATAAATACTGAAAACATCATTAAAGCCATTCTAACAATCTTCTGAATCAGTATTTATATCGTATCTGGTTTTTATAATTTTATCCATTTTTACCAGCTATTGAAATGTGTGAAGTATCTTCCTATTTTGAATATGTTTATGCTCACAAAATTCTGAGTAAGAAAAACCACAGTAATTATAAAGTCAGAGGAACTCAGTAGTAAAGCTTCAACATACAACAGAATGGGGCCTAAATGATCTCCCTGAAGTCATAAAATAGCTTGAGGCAGAGACGTAACAAAACACATCACTAAACCACTAAGCATTATGCATCCTATATACTTTTCCAGTTTTGACATCTTGCATATAATATTTTAGAACACAAATGGTTCCATTTGTAAGAAGCAATTGTGAGTGGTACCTTCAGAGAAACAAACTGAAAGACCAGAAGTATACAGTCTTTCAATTACTTATGACAGTTAAGTTTGTGATTTCAAATGCACAGTACTTACCCGTGCAAAGTCAAAGGCGTATCTATAAATAAGTTTAAAATTGGTAGGCTCATTTAATAAAGATCTCAAGTAATCCAGAGAATTTCTCAATTTTTCTGTAGTATCACACCTACAAAACAAGCACCAAGTGAGTTTAGTGTCTGTATTCTTACTGAAATGTCTGATGTTCTAGGAAAGAATCTCTAACATGTATCCCCACTAACCTGGTAAAAACCCATTCATCACTCTGTACAGAGGCATGTTTTTGAGTATGTCTGCATAAAATGCCTTATTAAGCACACAGTGTGAAACAAATTTAGGTAAAGTAGCAAAGTCTTACACTGGGACTGACTGGCTTTGTAAAAAATGCACTCTCCAACAGACAAAACTAAGAGCTTGTCCATGCAAACAAACAGCAAATCAAAGCAGTGAAAAATACTTCTAAAAGTCTTGCTGAAACTACAGAACTTCCTACACAGTTTTAGTAATTCTCTTCTGGAAGGTAAGTCAAAACAGCACTTTTTTTCTCCAACTCTCTATGAAACATGACTATTTAACTTTATTTATGTTAATTTTGCCATAAAATTAAGTTCTTCATTGGAGAAAGCAACTCTTAGAAAGAACAATGCAGAGTTTCAGAAAGGGTTTGTATTATTTAGTGTTTTAAATCACTCTAATGACATACCAAAATCTAAAAGCTACATGCAATCCAGCAACAAAGATAAGTGTCCTTGGGGACAGAAAGAGTGTCAAACCTCATGATATTTCTCTTTTACTGAGACTGCAGACCTCTTAATCCAACTGTATTTAAACATGCAATGTGATATGGTCTCTAAGTGACCATATCATCATAAATCAGGCCAAAAATTTGTGACTTCTACTCTATGGCAATGCTCTTTGCTTTAGGTTTATGAGTCAAAACACTAAAGTGCATTTTTTTCTGAAAAGCTGCATTTACTGTAACAAACTTCAGAAAATTCTCAAGGCACGTACTGTAGTGATGTCATTCCTTTTAACCATTCTTGTAATGTAAAGTAGCCCATGTTTTGTGCATCCAACTTCCATGCTAGCACAAGCATAACTACCTGTTTTAAAGAGGAAAAAAAATGTAGATTGAGAATTTAACAAA